>CAUYON010067298.1:0-59126 GCA_963573935.1 Arctocebus calabarensis | reverse complement strand
ACACAACAGTTCCTAAGCTTAAACTTAAAAACTTTCTATAGCCGGGCGCTGTGGCGGGCGCCTGTAGTCCCGGCTACTCGGGAGGCTGAGGCAAGAGAATCGCTTAAGCCCAAGAGCTGGAGGTTGCTGTGAGCAGTGTGATGCCACGGCACTCTACCCAGGGTGATAAAGTGAGACTCTGTCTCTACAAAAAAAAAAAAAAAAAAAAAAAAACTTTCTAAGGGAAGGCATGAGAAACCTTTTTTTTGTGTGGGTGTCAAACAGCTGAAAGGGCCCCAAACTTGTTTAAAACTAGAACTAAATCCTTGTTCGACAGCTTACCTTCCCTGAAGACATTTACATCTACTTAGATTTGGGGGTACACTAAGGTTACCTAAAAGAAGACATTCCTCTGGAAGCTTCACCCCCCCTTCCCCAACCCCAACTTCCTATTCCTAGTTTTTAGACTCACTCCACCTTGACAGCCAGCTTCTGATATGTTCAATTCCAGGTACTTATCTTTTGTGAATGTTCCAGTGCATCTGGCTTGGTGCCTGTAGCTCAGTGGTTAGGGAGCTGGCCACAAACACCAAGACAGGTGGGTTTGAACCCGGCCTGGGCCTGCTAAACAACAATGACAACTGCCACAAAAAAATAGCTGGGCATTATCGTGGGTGCCTGTAGTCCCAGCTACTTGGGAGGCTGAGGCAAGAGAATCACATAAGCCCAGAGTTTGAGGTTGCTATTAGTTGTGATGCTACAGCACTCTACCAAGGGTGACATAGTGAGACTCTGTCTCAAAAGAAAAAAAAAAAAGTTTTACATGTCAAATGTACTAAATATAGAGTATAAACGTCTTAACAATAATTAAGAAAGGGCAGTGAAGGCAATGTTAACCAGTTTGTTGTAAGTATTTCAAATTTACATAAAACCAGCACATTGTACCCCATAAATGCATTATTGTACACAGCCATGATTTAATAAAACAAAAAAGTTCCATTGCATCTGAATGATACTGAAATGAATCTCTCTTACCCACATGTGTGCACATATGCACATAGACAACAGGGTAACATTTTAAAATTCCACTGCATTTAAACTGTGAAAACAGTGAATGGGGAGTTAAGGAAATTGCCAAAGACAATGTTTCAGGAGTCTCCACCTAATGGCTCACATCTGGGAAGCTGATGAGATATGGACTTGACAGTTTACTAAAACTATTTCTACAAGAACGAGAGCCCTGAAAAGGGGCTGAATGGCTTGGGCCTCTGATATGTGACACTGAGGTCCGACTGTTTGGGTCATGACTCACCCCTTTTGCCCTTCAGAAGAGGTACCTGGGGTCGGGCACAGTGGCTCACACCTGTAATCCCAGCACTCTGGGAGGCTGAGATGAGTGGATTGCTTGAGCTTGGGAGTTCAAGACCAGCCTGAGCAAGAGTGAGACCTTGTCTCTACTAAAAATAGAAAATTAGGCAGGCGTTGTGGCAAGTGTCTGGTTTATTAAACCAGGTACTTGGGAGGTTGAGGGAAGAAGATCTCTTGAGCCCAGAGTTTGAGGTTGCTGTGAGCTATGATGCTACAGCATTCTACCCAGGGCAACAGAGGAGACCCTGTCTCGAAAAAAAAAGAAAAAATCCCAACCCTCCCTCCACCCTCCCCCCCAAAGCTTAGAGGCATCCAAAATACCCCTGGAGCTTATAGTCTTAAACTTGCAAGCCAAGGAAGTCTCTAAAATGGCCCACTTAAAACTGAAGCCACCTTATGAACAATGTTCTGAGATTTCTCTTTTACAAGAGTAGAATAAATATCACAATAATAATGGCATTAAATTGCTAACATTTATTAATTGCTTCCCAGGTGGTGGACACTGCAATATAGAACTTATCGTATTTAAAGGCTCTGGGTGTGATCCTTAGTTAACAAATGGGGAAAGTGAGGCTTAGAGAGGTTAGATAGCTTCTCAAGGTCATATATCTGATGCTATGGACTGAATGTATGTGTTTCCCCTAACCCCTAGTGTGGCTGTGCTTGAATAAGATTAATTAAGGTTGTGAGGGTGGGTCCTGATCTGATAGGATTAGTATCATTATAAGAGACACCAAGGCTGTGTACTCTCACAAAGAAGAGGTCATGTGAGTACACAGGGAGAAGGCAGCTATCTGCAACACCAAGGAGAGTCCTAACTAGACACCAACCCTGACAGCACCTGATCTCAGACTTCCAGGGTCCATAACTGTGGGAAAATAATTTTTTTTTGTTTAGGTCACCCAGGCTGTGGTATTTTGTTATCACACCCAGTGCTGACTAATATACTTGATAAACCATTACACTGGGATTACCAGCACCAGAGCCCCTCACTCTTACTCATCACCTAAACTGCCTCCTAGAAATATTGCTTTTATGTTTTGATTAGCAGTAAGCTAGTTTTAATATTGAAATTGAGGTGACAAATGTTTTTAAAACTTGGCATTTTGGTACACTGATCTAGTCTAACATTGATGGTTGTTACTTAAGCAGTTTCACTAAATTTAGACCTCTGGGAAAAAAACTTGTTTGGGCATGGAAACAGGTTGGAAATATTGCACCCAATAATAACAGTTGGACTTTTGGCTTATTAAATACTTCAGTGGGAAAGTATTTGCTTAAATCTTTGCCTGCTATTATAGTTGAAGTTTTGGTGATAGTACTTGCCCTTCCCTTGAACTTGCTAGATTTCAGAACCATGTGGAAGTATAGTTTGTTTGATGTATAAAAAAATAAGGTCAGGCAACTCCTGAAGAATTGACATGAAGAAGTGCATTTAGTTAAGTGCCCATCACTTGGAGAATGATTATCTGGTGTTCAAATGATCATTTTAGACCCTTTTTATTTTTCTTTCCCTCCATTGAAAATACTGTGAGGAGCCACCTGGCTATCGACTTCTTTCTTACTTCTGCATTTTGGCTGGTCTCCTCTTACCTCTGCTGGCAAAATCCTTTCATGGGAAGTAGGTGTGAGCCCTTTCACAGAGGGCAGGGTTGTAGGGCAGAGCTTGTCAATAGATGGGAATGTCTCTGTCCTTGGCTCCACTTTCTTTACCTCTTAGGTGAAGGTCAAGTTTCCTTCTTATTTGGAAGCAAGCTAGTTTTGCATTCACTGCTCCTGGTCTCTTTTCTTGTTTCCAACTTTGATTAGTGACTTATGCTTTCTGGAGGTAGCATCTTCTATATCCACTGCTGACTCTCTGTAGACAATTCAAATAGGACTAAAAGTTAGATAGGTAAGAACAGCCCATAATCTCAGCTGTAACCATTATTAACATTTGGAGTAAGCTTCCAAATCTCTTTCTATGTACATGTTTATACATAAATGCACAAAAATTTATATGTACCAGATCATACTGGGCATGTTGTTAAGGAACCTGAGTTTTTATCCTTCACATGCTGTAGGTATCCTTGTCAGTGTATAAAGCTGTATGTTATCCTTTTGTAACAGTCACAGGTAAAGTGGTGATTGAACCAAATAGTGGAGATATATACTTATTATTGTTAAGAACCCAACTTTCACCAATAGAACCTCTATGGAAAGAAGTCTGGAGAATTCTCAAAGAACTAAAAGTGGACCTCCTATTTGATCTCACAAACCCCTTACTAAGTATCTACCCAGAAGAAAAAAAATCATTTTACCACAATGACATTTTCACTAGCATGTTTATTGCATTTCAATTCACAATTACCAAGATGTTGAATTAACCCAAGTGCCCATCAATTCATGAATGGATTAATAAACTGTGGTATATGTATATCATGAAGTACTAATGAGCCATAAGAAAAGAAGGAGACTTTGCATCTTTTGTATTTATCTGGATGGAGTTGAAAGACATTCTTCTTAGTAAAGTATCACAAGAATGGAAAGAAAAGTATCCAATGTACTCAACACTAATATGAGACCAGTATACAAACAACTATATGCCCACATGAAAGAAAAACACAAGTATAGTGTACTGAGAGGGAGGAGAGAGTAGAGAGAGGGGAGGGGTGAGGAGGAAGGGCAATATGCATAATGTGAGGGTGTTCAGTAGGCCCCCTGGGTGAAGGGCTCAACTAAAACTTGAAGTTTACCTTAGAAATGAAAACAATGTAACCTAAACATTTGTACCCTCATAAGGTTAATTCCAAAGAAAACCTGACTATTGGCATTAGAATACTGTATGCCCAAGAACAAGAAAGTATGAACTGACTTTGTGGGCCTTCCTTTTGTAGGGATTGGAACTACAAAGCAGTCACTTTTGGAAGGAGGGCAGTATTCATGAAGATAATCTATCTTCTTTTTTTATAGCATTATGGGGGAGGGAAATCTTTTCCTTGAGATTTTTCTCCCTTGAGATTATGAAAGAGGCCCTCTATATAATTGGTCATAAAATTTCTGGGTGTCTATAAAAAGAGAAAGCTTTGTTTGTGCCTAGCCACCAGCTTTCTGATCTCTTGATGCTCCCAGAGCTGAGGTGATGGTAAAGAAGGAATGGGAATAGCCTTTGGAGAAGGGTAATAATTGCCCTTTTGAAGTTCAATTCCCCAAGAGTCATGAGTGTCTCATCCATATCGTTGGATCCAAATTGGGGTGGCAAAGGATAGATAGAATGTGGGATGGGGACTCATGGGAGATCATTGCATTGTGAGGCCAGAAATGTAATGGATGTAGGCAAGTCTCACAGGAATTACCAGTGCCTCTACGCCTGCTGGGGATTGAGTATCACAGCAGCAAGGCCTCCTGGGCCTCTAGACACCTACATCTAGTCTGTGGTAGCCTTTAAGAAAGCTATATGAGCAGGGATGACCAATACAATGTGGGCAGCAAAACAAATCACTCCAGGTGGCCATGGAAGGAGCCATCTTTTAATGATCCCTAATCTCCTCCCTAACACCTGAGGGCGAGGCCCAGGGAAGGGCTTATGTATGAGAAGGTGGATGCCCACAACATAGACTTACACAGTCTCCATGTCTTTATAGTCACAGAGTTGGAGATAAGAGGATGGCTTTGTAATGAAGGAATTTGAGGTTTTATATTAATAAGGCAAAGCCTTACTGACAAAATAATACTGTTGAGGACCTGATGGAAAAGGTCTGCAATTGCACTGGATATGATTAAGGGGACTGCTTCTTAGCAGAGTATGGTGGCAGCAATTACTAGAAAAATAAAGCCATTTCATCAGTGCACATATGCTGAGATCAGGCCAGCAGACTATTTCACTTATTTGATGGCTGCATGGTTTTTACTTCTATGCCTGCCAGTAGTATAAGCCAGTATCTATCCTATAGACATCTGGTCATTTAGTAATTTCCAGCTTTTCACTATTACATAACTCCTGAAAATTCTTTTTTTTTCTTGTTAAGTCTTTATACACATAGATCATAAATACATTTATGCATATGTGGGGTACAATGTGTTGATTTTTTTGACGGGCTTACATCAAACTAATTAATATAGCTTTTGCCTCATTTACTTGATTATTGTGTTAAGACATTTATGTTCTGTACTTGATAGATTTGACTTGTACCCTTGCGATGTGCTCCATAGATGTGGTCCTGCCATTTACCCTCCCTCTATCAAACCTCCCTCCTCCCCTCCCTTCCCGCTCCATTTCTCTCCTTCATCCTGGTCTATAGTTGTATTCTCTCTTTCATAAAAAAGTGTGAGTAAATATAAGTTGGTTTCATAGAAGTACTGAGTACATTGGAAACTTTTTCCTCCATTCTTGAGATACTTGCTCAGGAGAGTATGTTCCAGGTCCCTCCATGTAAACATAAAAGAGGTAAAGTCTCCATCTTTTCTTAAGGCTGCATAGTATTCTATGGTATACATATACCACAATTTATTAATCCATTCATGGGTCGATGGGCACTTGGGCTTCTTCCATGACTTGGCTATTATGAATTGAGCTGCAATGAATAATATGGTGTAAATATCTTTTTTGCAAAGTGATTTTTGGTCTTTTGGATATACTCCTAGTAGAGGAATTGCAGGATCCAATGGCAGGTCAATTTTTAGATCCCTGAGTGTTCTCCAAACTTCTTTCCAAAAGGAACATATTAATTCTCATTTTCATCAGCAGTGCAGAAATGTTCCCTTTTCTCCACATCCACACCAGAATCTGTAGTTTTGGGATTTTGTTATGTTGGCTACTCTTACTGGAGTTAGATGGTATCTGAAAGTGGTTTTGATTTGTGTTTCTCTGATGATTAAAGATGACGAACATTTTTTCATGTGTCTGTAGACCATGAACCTGTCTTCTTCGGAAAAGCAGAGTGTGCCTAGCAAAGGACGTGAAAGACCTCTATAAAGCGAACTATGAAACTCTGAGAAAAGAAATAGCTGAAGATGCCAACAAATGGAAAAACATACCGTGCTCACAGCTGGGAAGAATCAACATCATTAAAATGTCCAAACTACCCAAAGCAATCTACAGGTTTAATGCAATCCCCATTAAAGTCCTTCTGTCATAGTTTAAAGATCTGAAAAAACTGGTACTTCATTTTATTTGGAAACAGAAAAAACCTTGATTAGCCAAGACATTACTCAGAAAAAAAAAGAAATCAGGTGGAATCATGCTACCAGACTTCAGACTATTTCTATAAATCTATAGTAATCAAAACAGCATGGTATTGGCACAAAAATAGAAAGGTAGATGTATGGAACAGGATTGAGAACCAAGAGATGAATCCAGACACTTATCATCATTTGATCTTTGATAAGCCGATCAAAAACTTAAATTTGGGGAAAGACTCCCTATTTAACAAATGATGCTGGGGGAATTTTCTGGCAACTTTAGAAGACTGAAACTGGATTCACACTTTTCACCTGTGACTATATTCTCTTTCTAAGAAAGTAATATTTTATTCTAATTGTTGACATTCATCATGTTTAGGATTCCTATTGATTTTCAGATCATTATCATTGAACAATAATAATTCAATAGAAGTTAGAGTCTGGACACAAAATCTGAAAGTTAATAGATGCATTGGGGATGTCACAGCACTCACTTTGATACAGAAGTATAGCCACTGACAATTTTAGGAACATTTATATGAGAGTTTCTCAAGATGTCTCAGCAGACCAACTACACGTGAAGCTATTACAGAAAGCAACTTGATAACGATTGGGCGATCACCTGACTTGTATCAATGGGAGGTAGAATCATATTAGAAGATGTAGTGCTAGAATCACATTGTGTTACTAAAAGAAATCCCCATATAATCTTTTCACCCTACTCCATTATCACAGATAAGCATCATTTTTTTTTCTCCAAAATAGTTAGGCATGTAAGATTTGATAGTTGAAATTAAGGGCCAGTCTTTCCATTCTATCTTTGCCACATTGTATGAAAGTGAGTGCTGCACCCATAATTCCTGCCAGGCTTTCACTACTTAAAAATGTCTTCTGTCTCCATATCCTTTGCAAATACCAATTTATCATAGTCCTCTGCCCTCACTTTCAAGTACAATATAATTGTACACTCTTCTTCTCCCCCTTTCTCCCCATTCAGGAGGAGTGAAGCCACAGCACCTGTGGAGCCTTGCTGGCCTTGCCTAGAACCTGCCTGCCTCTTCAAAATGTAAACTCTTAATCCAGAGGAAGGACTGTCCTTCCTGTCATCTCAATCCTCACTCAGCAGCTGGCATGCGGCAAGCACTCGACCAAAGTTTGTGAATCTCTTTATTCTATTAATGTGAAAACTTGAGGCCAAGAGAGAAGCCAATAGCTTTTCGAAAGCCACTCTGATTTGCAAGGAATGGCGGGGGCACACTCTATAAGGTCTATCAACCTCCCACAGAACTACAGCACATAAAGCAATGCCACTGGTCTATGTATACACCATTCTTTCAATTAGTTCTTTGTCTTCTATCTGCTCTGAACAACATTCTGAACAGACTTGCTCTTTGAACTCCTGCAAACCCAAACTTGCACTCATCTGTGAAGGTACCACCTTTGCCCCTGCTCCAGCTCTGTTTGTTTGGCACATTTTGGAATGTTGCCTATACTCTCAGAGCTATGGAATCTCCTCATTCTAATTATCCGAGAGTAGCTGCCTGATGGTCATTAGCTACATAATCCCAAAGCAGCCAGAAAGCAAAATTTCACTTACCACATATTTTATCTTTATTGATACACAGTGTGATTATACCTCTGAAGAGTTAACGCTCCAGAAATATTAGGTATGTTCATATGAGATCCATGGGCCATTTCAGATGATAAAAAAAGTACCACATTATGGAATTCGAACCAGTCCATTAACTTTGTGTTGCATAAAACTATCAGGTTAGGATTTTTAATTGAACGGGCTTGAACTTTCTTAGTGGCTATTTCTTCCTTTCTATATTAAAATCTCACCCTATTGCAGCTGGGTATATAAATAAGCATGTACATATACAAACACTCCACTTAATTAAAACCAGAAAGCCTATTCACTTAATTAGTTAGTGTGAATAAAGGACCCATTGGAAAAGATGCTACCAACTTTTGCCACTTTAGAAAAGCAATTCAACAAATATTAGTGACTCTGACATGCTTTGGCTCTCTATAATTGTGTGCAGAAATGGGTCAAAATCGCAAGCACACACACTTCAGATGTCCCAATAGGACTTGAGAACAAATTCATAGCATCAGAAAATCAGAAACCTTCTGTCATTTATAGAAAAATTAAAACTGATCAAGAATGTTCATTTATTTTTCTTTTAAAATTTTCTCTGTAGTTTAATAATAAAATTTGTTGGGTACTGAACATTAAATCTTCTTCTAAAATGCTTTACATGAACTGTCCAAGCCAGTGCTTATAAAAGCATCTTAAGAGCTTCTGAAACCCCTACGCCCAGGAGGAAACTGAAGCACACACACATTAAATAACTTAAAATGAAACTTACAGCTGTTGGTGGGACTGCAAATTACCACAACTTCTATGGAAAATAGTTTGGAGATATCTCAAAGCACTATAAGGAGACCTACCATTTGATCCAGTAATCTCACTAATTGGTATCTACCCAAAGAAAAGAAGTCCTTTTATCAAAAAAAAAAAAATACATGTACAATTCACAATTACAAAGTGTGAACTTATCCCACGCACCCATCAGCTAATGAGTGAGTAACCAAATTTGGTACTTGAACACCATGAGTACTAGTCAGCCACAAATAAGGTTGAATTAATGCCTTTTGCTACAGTGTGGATAGAACTGATGAACACCATCCTATGTGAAGCATCTAACTGGGTATACACGTGCACAAAGGGAAATAAAAGTCATTGGAAATGAAGTGAGGTGGTTAAGAGGAGGGGAGGGAAAAAACCTACCTAAGAGGTACAATGAACAACATTCAGGTGATGGGCACAATGAGAATTCTGACTCAAGCATTATAAAAGCTATCCATGTAATAAAAATATTTGTAGACCCTTAATATTGTGAAATAAAATAAAAAATAATGTGTAGCATGGACAGTGACAGATGTGTTAATTAATTTGATTGTGGCAATCATTACTTAATATATATGTATATCAAATCATTAAATTTCACACCTTGAATACACTCAATCATTTTCAAATACACATTTTAAGATCAAAAAAAATATTTAAACTGTGAAGAGAAAGTTATTTGCAAAAACTGCATACATATATGAAATATATCATTGTTTGAAATTAAAGATAGATAATAATAGTTTTCTTTGGCCTGACAGATGACAACCCATTTCTGTATTCTGTATTGATTACAAAGAAAATTTTATAAAAATGACCTTGTGCCTTTTAATTCCTCTTATTTTCCTCAGAGACTGTAGAATAATTCATTGTATATTAGCATAACCAACATAACTTTTTTGCCTTGTCAAACATTATCATGACTTCTATCCGGTCTGTGCATCACAGGAATCTGAGTCATTCCTATTTGTAAGATGTTTACTCAGAACTCTGTTTTTGTTCATTTATTAAACTCCACACTATTGCTCATTTTTCTGCCCTGTTTGGATTACTCTATTAATTCCAATCTTCCTCAGGGATTTTGTCAAAAATGTTAGGAGTAAAACTGAAAAAAATTCTAATGGATAAGAATTAAGTGTTTACTGTGATAAAACATTTCTAAACACTATGGAAGTCTACATATTAAAATAACATAGTCATTCAGATATATAAAAGCAGTGTAAGCAAACAGGAATCACAACAAGTCCTTGTGTAGTTGATTAATTTCTATTGATGAGAATTTGAATCTATTATTATCAAAAAGATGAAATAAAGCATTGAATCTTTGGAAATAGACAAGTCATCACATTAATTTATAGCATACTCTAAAATATAGACACATTATTAAATATTTGAAGTCAATTTTATTGTTAACAAGGTAATGCTATAAAAGTAGGAGGATATTTCCCAACTGTCCTGGTAATACAAACACAGAAAAAAACAGAAAAACAAAAAGCAAGTGCACATCTATGATTTAATAAAAGAAAAAAAAAATCAAGGAAATGATGACAAGCAAGATGAAGAGTAAAGGAAATCAAGTAAAGAAATTGAGTGGAAAAATCTAAGCTAGGAGTAGAAGAGAATGCAATGAGTCAAAGAAAATAAAAGTGGAGAGTAGGTATCAGTTTTAGGAAAATGCACATTCTGAGGTACTCATTTCAACTATTTACAGTTTTGTTTTAGGTTGATTTAAACAAATGACAAATGTCCTAAATAACCTTGAATATTTTAATATTCCAGATATAATAAGGTCAGGGATATAGTGAACCTATCTTAATTTTCTTTTTTTTTAAAAATTTATATTAATGTACAAGCATATTTTAGGCATATACATAGTATTAATGTGGTTTTCTCATATGCATTTTTAATTATTAATTATTATGGGTGCATAATAGTTGCATGTATTTATATGGGTTCATGTAATGTTTTGACACAGGCATACAATGTAATAATCAAATCAGGTTAATTGGGGTATCCACAACCTCTAGTATTTATAATTTCTTTGTGTTAGGAGCATTCTAATTCCACTAATCTTAGTCATTTTAAGGCATGCCGTAACTCTCATCATATTGTTGTGCCATCAAATATTGCTCATTCTATCAAATCTTTCCCCCTGTTTTCTTAAGTCACCTGAGTTTGAGGAAGATGGATTTAAATTTTTAAGTGTATAAACAATAATAATAGCAATAAATATTAACACAAATTCTAAATATGTTAAAATTTGTCTATGCTAAGACACCATCTTTAATGCTTTACATGTGTAATGGTACCATAGATGGCTCACTCAATATTCAACATCTTTCTATTGTATGCTCCTATATTACAGATGCTGAGAAATTAAAAATTATTTCAGATTCTCTTACAGCATAGATTCCAGACTCAATTTAGCTGTCATACATCATATGTTCTCATGTATTATTTGAATTTGGAATTGTGCAGAGTGGAAAGAGATGTAAGGTGCAAGGCATCCCTTCTGTTGAAGTATGTCAGGAGCAATATGGAACTGTATTTAGTGGCCACTTGATTTGAAAACTTTCCCTTAGTCATGGGAGCAGTTTCCTGATTGTGGCATAATTCTGAAGTTAAGCATATTCCAGATTTTGGGCAGTGAAGCTGAATACTGCATTGTATTTCTAGAGACTAAGAGTTGTTGACAAAACTTTGTTCTAAAATCTGCTCTTTCAATGATGTTTTAGCCATTAAATATTGTATATAATTTTTAGAGACATGGTCTGACTCTGTCACCCAGATTGAAGTGCAGTGGCACAATCATAGCTCACTGTAACCTCAGACTCTCACGGCACTTAGTGCAGATCATCTTTTTGTATGTTTATTTTCTATCTTTATGTCTTCCTTAGTGAAATACCTGTTCAAATATTTTGCCCATTTTAAACTGGAGCACTATGTTTCTTATTTTGTAATTTAGATAATTCTTTATATACATATGTATGTATGTGCATGTGTACTATATATGTACAAATGTGTGTGTATTTTTTTTCAAGACAGAGTCTTTGTTGTACAGGCTGGAGTGTAGTGGCATGATCACTGCTCACTGCATCCTTGAAGTCCTGGAAACTGGCAACTTCCTGCCTCAGTCTACTGAATATCTAGAACTAAGTCACACACTACCATGCCTTGCTAAAACTATTTTTGTAGAGATGGGATCTCAGTAGGCTGGTCTCCATCTCCTGGCCTCAAGTGATCTTCCTGCCTTGGCCTCCTAATGTGCTGGGATTGAGTGCAGACATGAGCCACTATGCCCGCCTCTTACTCATCTTTTGAAGAAGCAAAAATTATCTACCTTGATGATTCCAACATAGCTCTATTTTCCCTTAGCATAATTCTACTAAGAGCCTTTTGCCAAACCCAATTCACTGAGATTTTCTTTTAGATATTTTATTTGTTTATGTCTTACATCTAGACTTATGTTTTATGATATATACTTTTGTATAATATTTCCAAAAGTATACTTTTTGAATAGCTGGGCATTGTGGTGGGTGCCTGTAGTCCCAGCTACTCGGGAGAATGAGGCAAGAGAATCACCTAAGCCCAGGAGTTGGAGGTTGCTGTGAGCTGTGTGATGCCACAGCACTCTACTGAGGATGATAAAGTAAGACTCTGTCTCTACAAAAAGAAAAAGTATACTTTTTGTATATATATTTTAAAAATATATTGCATTTTATATTATTATTTTATATTGTATATTATACAAAAATATACATATAATGGAAAAGCTCTCATTTCTCCATTTGCAGTTTTGTTGTCCATCAACTGACCATGATTGCATTGTTCTATACCCGGCTTCCTTGTGTTGTTTCAGGAATCTGTGTTTCTCTCTTTTCACCAACACTACAGGTCTTGGTGACTATAGCTTTATAACAAGTCCTAAGATTGGATAGAATAATCCCCTTTACCTTATACTCCATCAAAATTGTTTTAGCTATTCTAGTTCATTTGGTCTCCATGTTTAACTTAGAATTATATAAAATTTAGAAACAGAATTTTTTATCTACTATAATTTTATTAAAATTCCAGTAAATCCATATGCAGGATTTCAGAGATCCACTGACAGCAGCAAACAGGTGATTGAGGAAATAAATCCACAAAGAAACAATGACCTTAAACTAAACTCTAGAACGAATACACCTAACAAGCATTTAAGGAACATTCTACCCATCAACTACAGAATATACATTCTTCTCCTAAGAATAAAGAAAATTTTCCAAAGTAGACTATATTTTAGGTCACATGACAAATCTTTATAAACTTAAAATAGCAGTGAAATACTAGAAATACTAGGAACTCTCAAAGCTATATAAATACGGATAAATTTTACAATATGCCCTTGAATAATATCTGGGCTAATAATGTAATCAAGATAGAAATTACAAAATTTTTATAACATGGGAAAATGAAAGAACATTATTTCAAAACTACAATGCATGCAATACATAAAAAGCAGTGCTAATAGGAAAGTTTATGGCACTAGACACTTATATCAAAAAGTAGGAAGATGATAAATTAATAATATCATGTCTCGATTGAAAGAACTAGAAAAAGGAACAAAAATAAAACCCAAAACTAATAGAAGAAAAGAAATAGCAAAGATCAAAGTATAACTAAGTAAAACTGAACTCTCAGCAAGTTATAAAACATCAACAAAATAGTTCATTGTAAGAAAAGATAAACAAAAGTAATAGTCCCCTAGCTAGATTAACAAGGAAAAGAAGAACAAGGACTCAAATAATCACAATCAAAACTGAAAAAGAAGACATTACAACAGATACCACAGAAATTCAAAAGATTATATCTGAAACGATCAAGATCATCTCTTCACCTCAAAACTAAAAAATATAGAGAACATGAATAGTCTTGGAAACATACAACTTTCTTAGCTTGAATCAAGAAAAAATAGAAATCCCAAACACACAATAATAAGTGGTGATATTAAATCTATAAAAAATTCTTAATTCTTCTATCCTCCCTCCAGAAAGCACAGGGCTAATCATCTTTGCAAATTATGTCAGACATTGGCACCAATCCTGAGACACTTATCCAGAAGATCAAGATAGAGGAAATCCTCCCCAATTTATTGTACAAAACCAGTACAACCTTGATACAAAAACTAGGAAAGGGTGTAATACAAAAAGACTTACAGACCATTACCCTGTTGAACATAGATGCAAAACTTCTTAGAAAAATACTAGTAAAGAAAATCCAACAGTACATCAAAAAGATGATATTTAATACATCATGATAGTGGGTTTTAGCTCAGACATGCAAGGATGGCTCCACATCCTATACACAACTCAATAAATCTGATTCACTTAATAAACAGAATTAAAAACCAAAATTATTTGATGATCTCAAAAAATGTAGAAATCGTATTCAATAAAATCCAGCACATTTTTTGTGATAAAAACTCTCAATGTTAGGCATACAAGGAATGTACTTCAAAATAATAAAATCCATATATGACAAATCTGCAACCATCATCACACCAAACAGGTAAAAGTTGAAAGCAGTCCCCTAGAAACTGGAAAAAGACAAGGACATAGTACTGGATGTGCCAACTAGAACAATTAGACAAGAGAAAG
Organism: Arctocebus calabarensis; assembly: GCA_963573935.1. Classification (NCBI taxonomy): domain Eukaryota; kingdom Metazoa; phylum Chordata; class Mammalia; order Primates; family Lorisidae; genus Arctocebus; species Arctocebus calabarensis. Next base: position 44,570 of record CAUYON010067298.1, on the reverse strand, counting down.
AAGAAAAGAGCACCCACATGGGAAAGAGGAAGTCAAATCATCTGTACTCTATTAATGATATAATCTTATTTCTAAAAATTCCTAAAGACTGCTACAAAAGACTCCTCGATTTGATAAATGGATTCAGTACAATCCCAGATTACACAAAGTAAATAAATCAGTAACATTTCTATGAACTCTGAGAACCAAATCAAGAACTCAATCTCATTTATAAAATCTATAAAAAATACCTAGGTATATATTTAACCAAGCAGGTGAAAAGTCTCTACAAGGAGAATGCCAAAATACTGATGAAGGAAACAATATATGACGCAAATGAAAAAATATTACATGGCCGTGTATTGGAAAAATCTATGTTGTTTATTTAGACCATAATACTCAAAGCAATCTACAGATTTAAGCAATTTCTACCAAAGCACCAATGTCAAATTCACAGAGTATGAAAGACAAAATCCTAAATTTCACATGGAATCAAAATAGAGCCCAAATAGCCAAAGAAATTCTTTGAACAAAATACCAAGATTGGAGGCATCACATTAACCTGATTTCAAATAATATTACAAGGCTATGGTAACCAAGACAATATGGTACGGGTATAAATGTGGAAATATACAACAATGGAACAGAATAAACAACCCAGAAATAAAGTTATGTCCAGCAGAACCTCTAAGTTGATCACTCAAAGGACTGTAACAAACTGGTCGATGCATGGAGGTGGTCAACATAGGGAATTGGGCCTGCTGTACTGATGTGTGTACTGATATGATGGTGCATGCCTGCCTTATGAAAATCAGGTCACTTAAGGAAGTGGTCAAAGTAGGGAGGTGGTCAACTGTGAAGGTTCTCCTACACCAACAACCATCTTTCACAAAGCATACAAAAACATACACTGGGGAAATGATACCCTATGTAATAAATGGTGATGAGAAAAATTGATTGCCATATGCAGAGATGAAACTAAACCCCTATCTCTCTTTGCACACAAAAATCACTCAAGATGGATTAAAGACAATGTAGGACCTGAAGTTTTAAAAATACTAGAAGAAATCTTAGGGAAAACTTTTTTGGAAATTGGTCTAGGCAAAGAATTCATGACTAAAACATCAAAAAGCACAAGCGACAAAAACAAAATAAGAAAAAAAGGGAATTAATTACACTAAAAAGCTTTTTCACAGGGCCAAATATGTTGGCTCATGCCTATAATCCCAGCACTTGGGAGGCCAAGGTGGGTGGATTGCCTGAGCTCACAGGTTGGATACCAGCTTCAGTCAGACCCCATCTCCATAAATAGCCAGGTCCCAACTACTGGGAAGGCTGATGCAAAAGAACTGCTTAAGCCCAAGAATTTGAGGTTGCTGTGAGCTATGATACTACAGCACTTTAATAAGGGTGACAAAGTGAGACTCTGTCTCAAAAAGAAAAAAAAAAGCTTCTGCACAGCAAAAGAAATAATTAAAAGAGTAAATAGACAATCTACAGAATAAGAGAAAATATTTACACATTGTGCATCTAATAAAAGATTAAAATCTAGAATCTGCAAATAACTCAAACATACAAGGAAAACAACAAGAAAAGAACAAGCAACCCATTAAAGAGTGGACAAACAACAAGAACTGGCACTTTTCAAAGATACACAAAAATGCCAAAAATGATATGAAAAAATGCTAATGTTACTATTCATCAGAAAAAGGGAAATTTAAACAACAATGATATACCATTTTACCCCTGTCTGACTGGTCATTATAGAAAAGTCAAGTAATAACATATATTGATATGGTATTGATATGACTAAACATGATTGATGAGAATATAAAAGAATATAAATTCTACAGAAAACAGTATGAAGATTTCTAAAAGAACAAATAGTAGATCTTCCATTCAATCTAGCAATCCCACTACTGGATATGTATCCAAAGGTGAAAAAAAATCATTGTAATATAAATATAACTATATCCACATGTTTTTCAAAACACAATACACAAACACAAAAGTATGGCATCAACCCAAGTGTCCATCAACCAATGAGTGAATAAAGAAATGTGATGTATATGTGCATATCACATATACATAAATGTGTGTGTAATACTATTCTGGTACAAAAAAAAAGAAGGGAACACACTTGGATAGAACTGGAAGTCATTATCCTAAATTAAGTAATTCAGGAATGGAAAATCAAATACCATGTATTCTCTCATAAGTGAGAGCTAAGCCACTAGGCTAGGTAGCTTTGGTTGTACACAGTGGAATGATAGACACTGGAGACTCAAAAAGAATATGGGGGAGAAGATGAGGTGAGGAAAGAGAACCTATGTGTTAGGATGTACATATTTGGATGACGGGTACTCTAAAACACATTTCCATGGGTTTATCCAACATATCCATGTAACACAACTTCACCTGTACCCTCTAAGTCAATTAAAATTAAAAAAAGAAGTGTCAAGGATGTTGAGAAATTGGAACCCTTGTATGCTATTGATAGGAATGTAAAATTATGAAGCAACTATGAAAAACAGAATGAAGTTTCCTCAAGAGATTAAAAACAGAAATATCATACACTTAAATTCTTATGTAAAGTCATCACAAAAATCTTTTTAATTAATGTTATTTTCTTTCTTAAGGCCAAAAGATAATTTTACTTCCACTTACTCATTTCCATGCAGATGTGAAACAGTTGAGTAAACTCTAGAAACTAACTAGATAAGCAAACAAACAAAAAAAAACACACTAACTATCTAGTCTAAAGAGTATTAACAGTCATAGATATGAGAAAAATACAAAGTAAAAGTCATACTTTTGCAAATATCTGAATATTGACACTTGGGAGGAGGTAGGCTTACTTTTTCAAATTCTGAATGTTTAATAATTACACTAAATAAAGATTTCTAAGTACAATCGTGTGTGTGTGTGTGTTGTACAGGAGGAGAGAAGAGAGACAGAATATTGATCTACTATATTACAATCATGTAAAAAATAATTATTCAGCACCTAAGTTCATTCTTTTCCATTTTTAATGTAGGTCTAAATTACTTGATGTTTGGGGCAGCACCTGTGGCTCAAAAAAGTAGGGCGCCAGCCCCATATACTGCGAGTGGTGGGTTTAAACCCAGCCCCGGCCACAACTGCAAAAAAAAAATTAATTAATTAAATAAAATAAATTACTTAATGTTTGCTAATCTCATGAATTTATTAAAAAATGTGATAAAACGTGTTAATATTATGAAATCATGTTGCAACCTTTAAGGCTTCATGCAATATGAAAGTATTATTGCTTTGAAATATTTGTTGTCATTGTCATTTGTTCCAAATAGTAATTAATTTTTAAATACATAAAGCATTTTATTCTCTTTCATGTTTGAGTATGGCTCTAATACTCACTAAAGAGTTAGGTAAAGCACTTTTTATTTGATAATTATGTTTTTTTCTTTTTGTGGAAAAGAAACTCGTATCAGCCCTATTAGACCTTTTGCCCAAATCTTCCTAATGATAAAACCATTCTTTCAAAGCACAAATGACATGAGTACTTCGTATAACAACCAATCTCCATAGTGTAATATTATCTTAGTATTGATATAATTAATTAATCATTATAATTAATATTATCTTAATATAAATATCTTATATTTAGTTTTTCTGAGTGTTTGGCAGAGGAAATCAAACCTTCCTTTGTAAACTGCTTCATGCGGGCCTCAATATGCTAGCCAGACTAATATTTTCATTGCAAATTTGAAAAACTGACTCAAACTAGCAAAAGAAAAAAGAGAGAGAGACAGGATGGAAGTCAGGAGGGCAGACAGGCAGGAAGGGAGGGAGATGGAGAAAAAAGAAAGGAGAGGAGAGGAAAGGGGAGGAGAGGGGAAGTTAAGCCTAAATGGAAAATGCAGAAGTGACTCTAGCTTCAGTTACTTACTTAAACGATGACCTTGGAATCTGATCTCTTACAAATTGATCAGTTGATCAGTTTTCTGACATGGCTTATTCTCATCTAAGGTATCACCAAGGGATAAAAAGGTAGTGTCAAAAACCTGCAACTTAAATGCCAGCGATGTGCTACAAAGACTGCTCTTTTTTCTCAATACTTCTGACAAAAGCTCAGACCTCAATTTAAAGTGTCCATTTTGAACAAGTCTCTCCTACTTCAGTTGGTCAATCTTGGGCCATATGATCAAGTATAAGCCAAGCTTGTCTAAAAGAAACTGACGTAACACCACCAGAGGATGCTAGAAGTAACAAGAGCGGCTGCCCTACCACCTGAGGGTTTCATCATGATACTTTCTGCTAATTCTCTTACTTCCAGACCACACTTTTATTAGTAGTTTTCTTCTTCAGCTCTTCTTTCTTTGGATTCTCTCTCTCCACATTTGATGATACCTGAGATTCTCACATACTCTTCACTATATACTATCTGTCTAGATTATCTTGTTTACTTCACTTTTTCTTGCTTGTTGATGCATTTGACTCAAAATTTATATTACCCGTTCAAATCTGACTCATGAGTCTAGACTTTTATTTTTATATTTTTTGTGGTTTTACTGGTCCTATAGTCCATATCTCTATTGGTGAGTATATACATTAATGTACATACTTCATATACAAACGTAGACATTCTGATTATCCAGCAGTAATCCATCTTTCATCATATTACATATTAAATCTATCACTAACTTTTAATTAGTTTTCAGCATCTCAAGAATCCATTCCATCTTCCCATTTGCACAGAAATTTTCATAGCTATATCCCTGAATGTGGGCTGCTTGCTTTATCGTCATAGCTTTAAGTTCCCACGGTCTCTGTAGTTGGCCAGCATAATTTTGCTTCTGAGAAGTTCTTCCTTAATTGCTAATTTCATTCTCTCATTTATAAATCTTAATAAGAATTGGCAAAATCTCTTTGTGTAGCAATAAAGCCTAGCACATTGAATATACTTAATATACATTTATAAAATTCGAAATTTGGTTGAGGTTATTTACATTATTTTTGAGCTTGATAGCAGACTGCAGTATATCAAATATTATACCATTGTCTCAGTGTACAGTTGGACCTATTTTGAATCCACGATTTAGTAAAGAAAGACAAAAGAGCTAATGACTTAAATGTGGCGATTTGCAGATGGGTTTAAAAAGGAAATAATTATTTACTTATGTATTTATTTATTTGAGGAGTTACAGATGAAGCTGTCTGGAAGAGAACCAGGAGAAACTTCTAGAAAAGCAAGAGATCTGACAGACATCTAACAAGTAAGAGAAAGAGCTTTGAAGGCAAGATCTTTAGACAGTGGGAAATGGCATCTTGTGTGCTGGAATGGGAGTTAATGGGGAGAGGAAAGAAGCAAATGTAGAAAAAAAGAAACCAACCAAGAAAATATTGAAGTGAGAATAGGGGTTTCCTTTTGTTCAGGGTTGATGGATAAAATTTTGAAATTTAGAGAGTCATGAGAAAATGTGAAATGTCCTCCTCAGACTGAAATACAAAAGAAAATGGAAAACTCTCCTACAATTCCTTAAAATTAATACATTTTATTACAGTGTCATATTTTTAAACAATAATTTTTTTCACCATGGAATAAACTTTTTATATGAAAGACTAGATTATTTTTACCACTTTTCTTGGCCTAGAATGTATGTATTTCTTAAGATGGTGCTTGCTGTTTTATATTGGAAATTATAGCATTAGCTAATGTCTAACCACAAGAATAATATGCATGGATTAGGTCCCTTTTTAAACTAACTATCAATATTCTACATAGTTATTATCATCAACTCTTCCAAAGACAGAACATGTCTTTTCCAGGAATTGAGAAGCAGTATTTACAATGGAATGGAGAGAGATGTGTGCACGGACCTAGCTAGGATTCTGTTATATGACTTGCACCTACATGTGGAATATTCTGAATATGTCGTTGAAACAGGGAAACTAGTGCGATTTTTCAGATATTATAAATTGATTTTATTCCAAAGTTATTCTTGAAAAGAAATCTCATGAACAGAGAGCCTCAGCCAGGCACGAGCCCCCTCTCCCCCAGCACACACAGCCCGCTGACACCTCCTGCTTGTTTGTGCATATGCATGTTTTAGTTAAATCACTGACAAGGAAACTACCAGCCTTATGTTTTCACTAATGTCAGGAACAGCACATAGAATTTGAAATGTTAAGCATAACAGCTGATCATAGTATAGAGGAGTAGAAAAGGACAAAAAATGAAGTCATTAACCATGCAAATATGTGCCACATCTGTACTAAATTGTCATTTGCATGAACACAGCTCCGGCAGGCAGGATCACTGTCATTAGAGCTGTGCTGTTTGTTCTGCTATATTGTACTTAAGGTTGTGTGGGTGCTTCCATTTATAATGCCCCCCTTCTTTTTCAGGGGTTTATAATTTGGTTGTAATAATCTGCTTTTGGATGAAACATTACTATATGTTCACAGAGAAGGAGAAATTTTTAATCACAAAATTGGATTCAAATTGGTTCAGCCATATTTTAGCTGGAGAAAAGCATTTAAGAGCGCTAACAAAAATGCTTTTCTTTTTTAAACTACAATTCTTTAGAATTGAACATGCAAGATGTGGGGTTTTTTTTTTAAGTTTAAGATAGAAAACTGGCTCTATTGTAGCATTTTATGTTTGTTAATTTTGCATAGTCTCCCACAAGGAGACTAATTCCATAGATGTTGTCAATTTTAGATCCTGACAAACTTCCTAAAAAATTTATTTCAAGTAAATGTGTTATTAGGGATTTTTTCATCTGAGGTTTTTATAAACTAACATTGACATTAATATAGCATCCCTTTAGATTCTATGGAGACACAAGGTAGTGAGCACATATTAAAGTAAAACTTTAAAATCAGTTTTGTATACTTACAGATGAATGACAAATTATTTCAGCATTCAGAAAGTTTGGTGAATGTTTAAATATTATAAATATTATAGTAGGATTTTTAAAAATCAAATGTGCAATTTTTTTAACTTTTGAAAATAATTCAATTAATGATGTTTTTATTGTTTGGGATTCATTGAGGATGCAAAGAATTAGGTTCCACTGATCGTATTTGTTAGGTAAAGTCTCTCTTATAATTGTGTCCCACCCCCAAGAGGTGTGTCACACACTGTAGCCTCCATTGCCCCCTCTCCTGGGTCCCTCACACCCCTACCCCACAAACTTGTATTAAATCATCTACTGCCTTCATATTAGAATTGAGCACATTGGACCCTTGGCTTCTCCATTCTTGTGATGCTTTACTGAGGAGAATGTGTTGTACCAACTCAATCCAGGTTAATACAAAAGATTGCAAAGATGAAATCACAACTCACACTTACAAATTATAATTATAGGTTTATTGACTTTATATAGATATGAGTTAGTGAGGGGTGGCTGTGCATAGCTTTAACATTTTCAGTATCTTTATGTTCTAAAAAGGATACGTATGTATAGGCATATGTTGGTTGTGTGTGTTTCCCTATGTGATAATGGATAAAAGCAGAACCTTAACTAATGCCCTCACATTATAGGCCACGAAATTAATTAAGACTGTATACTATTCTTGGGAAAAGATAGTCATTTCCCTTAGCTTAAGTAATTCCTATGGCTTTTGAGAATTGTCATTTTATAAATACGCAATGCATATGTGCCCCAAATCCATGCACACTTCTAGATATTTCAACCATCCCAAGGAACTATCTCAGGAGAGTTAGACACATGCACCTTACTTTCCTCACTGCCCTTGACCTTCTTTAAGTGTTAATCACAGGCTATCCTAGGGACAAACAGAAGGCATACTGCACAGTAAATAACTAACAATTTTGAATTTAAGTGGTTGCAAATTATAACAAGCAAAGCTATTTTTGCTCATATTCATGTTCGTGTAGTCTACTACTTTATGCAAACTTTGACTAATTGATTGATTTGCAAATAGTTTAGGTGGAGCTTATAATGCAGCAAGCAGGCAGTGTGTACAGGTCTGCCTATCCACGGGAACAAAATGAGGGGGGAGACAGCACTGCTAACATACCTAAAATTCTGGTGTGTGTCATATTTCATTAGTACAAGGTGTGAGTAGTAAGGGATCTTTTCATAAAGAGGTGGAGAATGACTTACAAGTATATTGTAATGGGTATGAGCCTTAAATAGTGGGTAGATTTCTTTCAGCAAAAGGCATGTTTTTCCACCTGAAGGAAATTTTCCCTGTGGTACAAGAAACTGAAAGGACATAGTAGCTTCAAGAGATGTTTCACATGGTAGCAGAGTTTGTTAAAACAACAACAACAAACCCCTGATACCTTCTAAGAGGAGACTATAAGTGTCATTATAAGAATTTTGTTTTTTATTGGATGCGAAAGGAATCTTGCGAATTTCAGAATAAAGTAACATGATCATTACAGCCCATGAGAAAGACTGATATGGCTTCTGCAGCCGGTTTGCACTGCTTTGAAGAGTCACTGGGTAGGGGACAATCACATAGAAACAGTGTCAGTGTGCTGACCAGTGTACTGATCCTCATGGAGACAACAGAAAGACAAAAGAAAGCTGGGATGTGAGAGGGATCCTGGGATGGGTTCTCTGACTTCTAAGAGTTTCAACACTATTTAAATTTGAAATAGCTGTTTCAGATCAACTTTAAAGAGAAAAGGAAATACTTAGATTATCAGGTGTATCACTGTCTAGGATCATGTTCTCCTGAATGTAAGTTTCTTCCAAATGTGTTTTTACAAAGCCAAGGGAGGCCGATAGCTTTCTCCTCTGCCTCCCTGCCGATCCAACAAGTATTATTATCTCTAATCCCAGCCCCTTGCTTATCCCGCTGAGCACCCAATAGCTATTAAAGATAGCTTTTTGCAGCATTAACTGACGCCCTCAGTCCAGTGACAGCATGTGGATATTCTGGCATATTTTACACTATATTATTTGAATGGCTTACTAAAATTTATGGAAGATATTTTCTATCATAGAAACTACTCATTTCATCTGGCTTGGAAAGCATTGCTAGAAAGTCGTATGCCATTTTTATTTGGTGATTAATACTGATTAAGATAATTTGCTTATTATGTTTGTATGTAAATTGGATCTGGGGAAATGTAATTTATTAATGTCATAATCATAATAATGAAGGCATCTGTAGCACCAATAATATTTAAAATTTACCAGTCAAGTAAAAAAACCAAGACATTTCTGGAAATAGTACAACACATTGTCACTTTGAAAAGTTTATATAAACATGAATTTCTTAGTGTCACTAAGAAATTAAATGTGATTAGGACTGAAATTCTTTCCCCTTTCAGTCTTTCTCTATCATGTAAGGATGGTACTTGTTAAGATATGGGAAAGAGATTCCTGGATTAGGAAATTAATACTTTTACAGAGCTGGACACTACTCCAAGGCCAAGTCACTCTGAGCCTTTCTTGGTCTTCACTACCAACTTTGTTAAGCTGAAGGATTGGATCTGTTAATATTTAAACTATTTTTCACCTAATTGATATAATTCCTTAATTAAACTTTGAATATGCATACGTTGATAGTGGGAGGTACTTAACGAAAACAAATTGTGTGTATAACTTTATCAGGTGAATCTGAGGAATTGTTATGCTTCATAATGACAATATGTGAAGATTAAGGTTTAAGATTTTGTCTCCATGGCTGAAGATTATGTACATAGGCCTATTCCCCCCACCCACACACACACACATGCATGCTCTCTCACATACACATCAGCCAGCAAGCATATTTTCAAATGTGTGGGCCTTTTACATTGTGGAGACCCAAACATTCAGATGTTTCACTAAGTCATAATGTCAGTGTATTTTCAATACAATCTCTGAGAAACTCATTATTATAAATCCCCTAATAGGGGATCTGTACATTTGTGTGTGTGTTTTGATGCATATGTGTGTATGTTTGAGAGAGAGAGAAAGAAAAAGAGAAGAAGGAAGGGGAGTCAAGGAAGAAAAATCAACCACTTTCCCATTTTGCCGAACAAAGCAGAGTATATCCAGCAAGCACTTACTGAAAAAAATGAGATAAATTCTCCATTTCTCCAGGTTACCATCATCTTGACATTGGTCTCAGATTTAAAAGAATGGCTTATCATTAATACAACTTTACACTGGCAAAGAATATTCATTTTCAGCCTATTTCTGTCTATGATTTAGTGTGTGTGTTTTCATAATTGTCTTGTGACCTACTCTGTATTTTATTATACTTGAATTTTTATACTTGAGTATCTGTAAACATGTGTTGTCCTTTTCTTTCACACTATTTTTGTGTTGGAAACAGGTGGGAAGAATTCCTTCAGTGAGCTGCAGAATTGCTTCGGTCACCAAAAGCTGCTTTTTTTACTTGTCAGTTCAAGTTACCATAAAAAGAGCTGCTCTTAAAAATGCATGACTTCATGTGGCAAAATGTGTCAAAAGTGGTTTAAAATAATACAATCCTAAGAACCATAGAGGGTGGGAGGGAACAGCTAAAGGAATTACTGGTATTTTCTTCTCTTATATCCCATATTTATAGTGAGTGCCACAAAGGCACACCAGGGAGACATGTGGGATGCAGTCATTTTCTCCAAATAAGTTTTTCCAAAATTACTGCATTCACTACTGTTATACTTACTAATTATCTAGATGTGCCTTGCTACAGTGCTATATGTGCTATCCTGTCTCTAAATTCCCATGTGCTTTGGCATGGAGAATTCTTGTTGTAATCATAACATGTGGAAGTATTTCAATAGCAATCACATTCTTGGGGGAATCACTGGAAAGTTTTAATATCATTCTGCTCTGTTACTTTAAGTGAAAAAAGAGCACACGCCAAGATCATAAAACTAAAAGCATTTTCTAGTTACATTGATAATTAGTCAAAGTTTTATCAGTGTTTACCCTACTGGGCGTCTCTGAATTGCATATAATTTGAAGGTAAATCATAATAAAATGGGAAATATTTTTAGCCCACTAATATATAGTTGAATTATTTTGTATATTATGCACTTAATCATGAGGAAATTAGCCTTAATTTGTATCCTAGGGAGTTCACTTGTCAGAGCCTTACCTTTCTTCCTCTTCAAAAATATGAATTGAATTTTGTATTTCGAATGTCTACATCGTATAGTGTATTCATTTATGATTCCAAATTCAGAAAACCATATGTATCAATTTATGTAGACAAAACTATCTTTACTCATATTAATTAAGTAAATTGGTGTTCAGTAATGTAATCTGTGCTCTCAAAGGGTCTTTGGTGTGCCAGTGTGTGTTTCGTTCACAAACGGATGCACTTCAATTTTTCAAGTGAAAAATTGGAAATCATTTTTAATAACAAATAGTGGCACATCATTTAATTCCAGAGAAAATGATGAGTATGTCAACTTGAGAATTTCATAGCAAAAATTATATGCCATTATAGAAATTCATGAAGGCCTAAGTTTAAATAGATTGCCGTCATTTTCTCGACCTGAAAGAACTGAAGAAACAAAATACATATGAAGTTATTTTCCTTTGTAAATTCGGGTCCATCGTATCTGTTGAAGATAAGTAAACAGTTGGCAAGGAACTCCCTCTTGTGGTCAAACATTCCTAATTAGAAAAAGAGATTTGTACCCAACTGATGGTCTGGATTATTAAATCATGGGTCACTTGTAACCATTAAGATTAACAATACTGATATAAGTGGTTTTACTGAAGCAATTCATTGTAAATTAGAGTGGAATTCTGGAACATATGCTCTTAATTTTTCCTAAAACAAAGCTTTGCACTACTGTTCAGGATAAAACCATTTTGAATTGCAATTTCCAAGGTTTCTTGTTACTTCTAAAATATCATGTGGTCCATTTAAGATTATAACACACACACACACACACACGCACAAAACCTAGCATAAGACATTTATGAATTGAGTATTGTAAGAAGTTCACATACCATTTCCTTGAGCTCAGTTCTTTGTTTTCTGATAGTTGTTAACAAATTGTAGGACTGATAAATATTTCTTTAAGCAGCAAGAGAAAAAGTTCCCATATGCTGTTAACCGATGTTCTCCCAGAGTACATGTGGCAAGAGTCTGTTGTCAGAGGCAATATATGCCTGACACCCAACCAAAAATGTCCTAAACACTTATTACAAATGTGGCAAATTACCAGACACATGACGAAGCTAACAGTGTCATTTTTTCCTGATTATTTGACTTCAGCAGTGAGTGCCTCCAACTACTTCACAAGCTTAATAATTGAAGGACACTATCTGCCCTGGCACTGAGTGTGCAATTTACTTCAATGATAGAAAATTAAAACCTGATGCCAAAGAGTCCAGGATTTGTCCAGACAGGACATCAAAAGTCGGGAAGAAGACTCTGCTCTTCGATTAGGTCACTGCCGCCAGTCCAAGTATTAACCATACAGTCTGAAACCTTATGAGCAAAGGAGGGTTTCAAAGTTAGAGACATTATTTAAGAAACGGAGAGGCGAGAGATGCTGCTGATCATGTAGTTCTACAGTTTGTGCAAAGAATGTCTGCACGTGGAGAACGCGCCCCTGTACGTGGGATGGTTCCACATCCCTTTGACTGCCCGGAAGTTATACCTATGTCCACTCAATCATCAGCCAAATTGTGCACTTAAATTTTCTTTACATAGGTAGTCAACGATATACAGAGGACAAAATTGCTTGTCTTTTAAACTTTTCTTAACATATCACAGTTGCTCTGATTGTTGTCTATTCCACATCTTCACTATTTTCATTTTTTAGTGACAGAAAACTAGGAATGTTCCCTATAGGAAACTTAGAAATGTACAAATTTGTACGAACATAAGAAATATAATAAGCATGTGTTTGCAAAACATCAATGACTTTTTAGCAGTGTTGATAATACTTCTCCACAGACATTTCTATTTGTATGGTGAGAATTTGTTTTAATAAACTCATTTTTAACAGGAAGGATACTATTATATGAATGAGTTGTAATGTATCTACTTACACGAGCATAGCTGGAGACATTTACATATCTTTCCAACTTTTCAATATTAAGAGAAAAGGATAAATATTCACATAGTTGTATCTTTACACACATACCTGTTTGATAATATGTTCTCAAACTAGTGACTTATATCAGATAAAATGACACAACGTTTTGATAGCGGATTTTTGCTTTTTTTTTTTCCTTTTCTTTGTTTTTCTTTTTATTTCAAACTATTAATTAAGGCGATAAAAGTGTTTTGGTTCCATGGCTGCCTTGTGTAACACTCGAGTCAGGGGTCTAGTGTCCCCATCACCAGAACAGTGTTCATCATACCCAGTAGGTCGTGTTTTACCCACATCTCCCTCCCATCCTCCTCCCCTGTCGGTTTCCCACTTTCTCTGTATTGGTTTGTACCCATATACTCAACACTGGGCTCCCACTTATTAGTGAAAATATATGGTCTTTGTTTTTCCATTCCTGAGATATTTCACTTAATATAATGGTCTTCAGTTCCATCCATGTTGCTGCAATTTGCATTTTTTTCATTCCTTTTTATTACTGAGCAGTACCCCATAGTATATACATACCACATTTTCTTTATCCACTCATGAATTGATGGGCACTTAAGTTGATTCCACATCTTTGCAATTGCGAATTGTGCTGTGATACACTTTTACTTTGATTTCAAAATGGCATATAGTTTAATGATTTTATAAATATATTTCATTTATTGATTTTCAATAAAGTATCAGATTTATTTTCAATAAAGTACAGAATAGACAAGGACGGTTAAAAGAATATCATATATGTAATTTTTTTCAAAATACAAGTAATTTTAACAAGAAACTGGTGATAAGACCAGGAACAAATTAACCTCTGAGCTCAGACTTACATTCTATGCAAAGGAAGTTAATATTTATGATCAATAAAGTTGTAACCCAAGTCACATTACTACATGCATTCTTTTGCTTTATTTTATCCCACTCCATAATATCAAGACGTTGCAATACTTTGGAAATTAAAAGGATGTCTTCAAAATACTAACTGAGCTCATTGTACATTTACATAGAAATTTAGAGTGATTTAGTTTCTCTTAATGGTAATTATCGGTTGGTAATAGATTTTTCCTGCAATATAGTTTCCAGGGATATAAGTTGTATCATGAGAAAAAAATAAGTAGAGTAGTAGGTACCCGTGTATACCAACTATATTCTCTTTTTCTCCACCTTTATATCTTTGTATTGTGTTTATTTAATCTAAGATTCTATTTATTTTATAACTTACAATTAGTTTTGTTTGTCACTGGGGAAAAACTCTACCAATTATAATTATAAGGTATCATTGATTATAAGACAATTTCTGCTGGAGAAATTAAAAGTTTGAAATCAATGTTTTAGAATTAATATGGTATGTAGTTAAAGGTATATATAAATAAATGTAAATCATTATATACAGACAGTTCAAGATAGGTTCTGTAAATTTATTCTGAAGTTGAATTTGTATGTAAGTTGGAACAAGTATGTTTACCCATTACTTGTAATATTCTCCATTCGTAAGGGTGAGTCTTATGTCAGTCAAATGTTTGTAACTCAGGGACTCACTGTAATAGCCTCATAAATGTGAGTTGTATGTGAGCTGGATGTTTGTAACTCAGGGACTACTTGTACTCTAATAAGAATATGTGTGCATACACATATAGGTATCTAACATAGAACTCTGACCATGATTTTAAGGATTCTTACATTTGTTAATTTAATTTAACTTCTTTTAATTTCACTTTATAGGATCACATTTCATACCTTGACACTTTTTTCTGCTGAAGTATGTATTAGGGATATATCATTTAGTCACTTGTAGGTTATAAAATAATGTTATATAAATACACAAAGTGAATGTAGGTAAGAAACAATACATTTCTCCATAGTAAATTTATGGCTTCTGCAAATATTTTGAAGGCTCAAGCTTTTGATGGCTTTCACATGCCATTAACAAACTTTTAGTCGTGAAAAATTAGAAAATGTGGTTATACCTTTTTACCTTTACCTGTGTGTGTATATGTGTATGATTTTAAGTAATCTATTTTTAGAGGATTCTCAAATGGCTATTGATAAAACAGTGATTTAACTGATTTTACACATTATGGTATTTTTAAATTTATTATTAACAAATTTTTAAACTTGTTAACTGTCCTGTGGCCAGCCCACATTGTGTCTTCTGTGCCTGTGGCAGACACTGCTGCTGTGTTCTTTTGACTTTAAAATTTCATCAATCACTTTATACATCATTTTGTGTTTCATTACAAATGAGAACAAAACTGCTACCAATTAGGCTGTGAGATGCCATTTCATTGTTTGCAAGACACACCCCAATTCCAGAGAAGGAAAAGCATCGCCTCTAGAATATATAAAAATTATAATCAATCACGACTCCATTTTCTATTAAGCCTAAATGCAGCCTCCAAATATTTTGAAATGGGACATTGTACAGAGATACTTATGTGGAGGGGTAATTGTGATACAGGAATGATTAGATATTGAGAATTTCCTGTGACACCAAAGGAAAATCTGAGTCCTCTACCCAGAGACAAGTCCTGCTACATGATAAACCCAGGGTATTGGGTGTCAGATTTATCCTGTGTTTTTAAAAGCTCATTAACTGAAGGAATTTCCACAAAGCACATCACTCTTATTTGCCTATCAACAATAAACTGAATATATGGGGTGAGAGGAAAAAAAAGGAGAAAGAGAAAGAAAACTTGCATTAATTAAGATCTATGTTTTAGTTCCCACACACGCATATTCACATGTATTTTTTTTTATTTGATACTCTCGGCCATATTAAAAGTGTTTGGTTTTTTTCTTTGTTTTGTTTTTGAGACAGAGTCTCAAGCTGTTGCCCTGGGTAGAGTGTTGTGGCATCACAGCTCACAGCAACCTCCCACTCCTGGGCTAAAGCGAGTCTCCTGCCTCCGCCTCCCAAGTAGCTGGGATTACAGGCGCCCGCCACAACTCCTGGCTATTTTTTGGTTGCAGTCGTCATTGTTGTTTGGTGGGTCCCAGGTGGATTCAAACCTGCCAGCTCAGGTGTATGTGGTTGGCGCCTTAGCCGCTTGAGCCACAGGCACCGAGCCAACATTAAAAGATTCTATCTTCCCCACTTTTATGTATAAGAAACATGAGGCTTCAGTTACTAAGTAATTTATCCAAATTCATACAGCTGTCAGGAGCACATTATTTGGAATTAACACCTAAATCTGTCTGATTTCAAATCTTATGTCTTCTTCTCTACCTCAAAGTACCACTCTGAAATATACTCTGCAAGCAATTGTTTCACATATCTATTCAGCAAATGCAGGCATACTTGCGCACAATTAGAACTAGAATTTCCTGACATGGTCCACATACTAGATTTCTATTTTATTTTATATGGTATGTTAAGGTTATTTGTCTACTTTCTGGCCACTTCCATACAGAATTACTTACAACTGGCAATTGGAATAAAGTTAGTTAACCACAATATTTTTGGAGGAAATTGACTGTACTTTTGGCAAACTAACTTGTTTATTCATTCAAAGATACACTTTGTTCTTTCTAGAACATGCTACTTCACTTTAAGCCTTTCTCTGAAGAAGCTGTTTCTTCTGGTGCCTGAAACTACTGCATAAGCTTATTGTGATATTTTTTTGGTTGAAACCATTACCCTCTTGGGTGTATTACTCTGGTTAAAAGTGGCTCCTCCAAGTAAATGATCAAATTGCAATATGGACCACTTATACAAAGGTATTGCCTTTGGAAGCAAGAGTGAAATCAAGTGTTTTTGTGCCACTCCAGGAACCCAATATGCTTTGATAGATAAACCACTGGCCTGCAAGGTAAAGCTCTTCACACTTGCATTTTGCTCATGTTGGCTATCTATTTAGAACTGTGTAATTAAATCTTATTAGAAATTTAAAAATTAGATACTCATGTTTACTAAAATAAAGCAAGTACTTACACCATACCTCTGATTCTTTGATTAAAAAAATCACTATAGGCCAGCGCCTGTGGCTCATCAAGTAGGGTGCCGTCCCCATATACTGAAGATGGAGGGTTCAAACCTGGCCTCTGCTGAACTGCATAACAGGAAAATAGCCTAGCATTGTGGCGGACGCCTGTAGTCCCAGCTACTCGGGAGGCTGAGGCAAGCGAATTGCCTAAGCCCAGGAGATGGAGGTTGCTGTGAGCTGTGTGATGCCACGGCACTCTGCCAAGGGCAATATAGTGAGACTCTGTCTCTACCAAAAAAAAAAAAATTCACTAGAAAATACAGTATGTTTGTCTGTTCTGTGTGTCTTTAGAACAAAAAATAAATACAACCCTGTTTTTTGGTTTGTTTGTTTGTTTTTTTGGTTGCAGTTTGACCAGGACTGGGTTTAAACCCACCATTCTTAGTATATGGAGCCGGTGCCCTACCCACTGAGCCACAGGAGCCGCCCCATACCACCCTGTTTATAACAGTGCCTTCATTTTGAGTATCCAGGCTGTCTAAGAATGCTGAAACTAGTAACTAAGGTCTCTTAAGGTTTTTGTAAATTTTTAAATATACTTTATGGCAATTCAACATAAGGTAGCAAGGAATGGTATCAATAAAATACTTAATTTTGACTGAAATTATATGAATTTACTTTCATGACACTATTTTTATAACATGCAAAAGATGTATTGGTGGTTATGTAATATTTAAAAAATAGGAAAAAATACTTAATCTGTACACATTGACAGGAGAAGATATTTTTAAACTCTAGATCAATCAGAAAAAATAACAAAAGGAATAATTCATAATAAAATACTAAAGCTTAAAGTATTCACAATTCACCTTCTTTGATGTTAAGCTGATAAATAAAGGAAACATTTTTGAGATTAGATAATCCTGTTGCAAAATATCAAATCTCAAGAATTTCACAATTTATTAAACTATTCATGTAACTGTCATTACATTGTGTAATACTGAAATTATCTCAGTCACAAAAGAACTACATATATTTCCTTTGTTACCTTGTTTTCTATAATGACAGTACAATCTTCCCCTTGAATATTGTACTAACTCAGTTTCATAAAAATCATCAATTAATTCAAGTATAGCTTATGCCCCATTTGATATAAATCGATTGAATAGGGATCTCTATTATTACTATTTGGGGTAAAGAGACAGTGTTCACAGTAAAATGAAATTGCCAAGAACAATAGTAATGCAATTCTCAGCTAGAATCTTAATAAGAAAGTGATTCTTCCCAACTAAGGGCCTAAATTATAATTTTCCCCACTGCTACAGTCCCAGAGAACACAGTGTAACCAAAAGAGAGAACATAGAGGCCCTAAGAGCAAGTGAGCCAAAATAATCCTGTGTTAATAAGAAATCACTGTCTTCTCTTTAGCTGCAAGAACTAATTGTATAAGTCGGCTGGTGAAGGTTCGTTCATCACTTTCATCTTGATCAATTGGATTGGCATATAAATTATTTAACATAAATATATCTTTATGGAGCTTTGGGAGAAGGTGATCCTTTGTAACACACACAATGTGAAATATTTACAATATCTATAATATGTAGAAGAAAAAGTAGTTGGTCTCACCATTTCTTTGGTATGGAGGAACTATTCTCATATATTTGCTTTAGAGTTTGATTCTTATCTTAGTGTTCTTATTCATATTTAAAATAGTGAAATTTGAATAGTGAAATGTGATTCTTAACTTAGTGTTCTTATTCATATTTAAAATAGTGAAATGGGCTAATTGCTCAGTGGTCAGGGCGTCGGCCACCTACACAGGGGCTGGTAAACAACAATGTTGTTGAACATTGTCGAACCTGGCCCAGGCCTGCTAAACAACAATGACAACTACCATAACAACAAGAACAAGAAAAATAGCTGGGCATGTGGCAGGCGCCTGTAGTCTCAGCTACTTTAAGTGATTAAGAGAATTGCTTAAGCCCAAGAGTTTGAGATTGCTATGAGCTGTGACACCACGACACTCTACCAAGGGTGACATAGTGAAACTCTGCCTGAAATAAATGAATGAATGAATGAATGAATAAATAAATAAATAGTGAAATGAATATTTCTTCCTTCAGAAAGTAGATTCCATTCTTCCCTATGACTTACTGATAACAGTTGCTTATATGTTCCTGGGCAGGATGCAATTCACCTGAGTTTTATAAATAAAATAGTTCCCAGTTAGAAAAAAAATTACATGAAATCAACATCCTATTCAAAATATTGCTTTACTTTTATTTTACTTTCCCATTTGCATGGTAAAGAGTGAAACTGCATGCATGTAAGATAAGAGATAATAGAAATCCAGAATCAGATCACTTGGATAAAAACTGAAAAGAAACAATACAGCATAGCAGTTTAAGCACTGAATTCAGAGACAGATTGCAAAGGTTCAATTCTCTGATTCACCACTGGCCAGTGATACGATTTTTTGATCAATTACTTAAATCCTCATATCAATTTTTATATGTGTAAAATGAGGATAATACTACAAGTAAATAGCACATGTTAAAAACAGTGCTTATACTTTAGTGCTGCTAGTAAAATTATGTGGCCTTCAGCTTCAATTTTCTCATTTGAAAAAAAATTTAAAAAGGAATTTGAATAGATGATCTCCACTTTCAACTGTATATTGGAAATTCTGTATTAAAAGTTTTTAAATAGTAAAATTATTTTAGAAGTTATTTTCAGTGGAAACTCTAAGATGAATTTCATAAATTGGAAAATGTCTGTTTTGACCCTGCCTGATGTCACCTTCACGAACTGTAGTGTAATGGCCCTTCATAGACTTGAGGGTGGTATTTAGTGAGTCTAAGAGCATGTGAGCAACATTTTGGGAATTAGTATGATATGAAATATAGGAGACTTGGGTGAAGTATATTTATAAGTTAAAATGTTTTAAAAAGAATTACAGAAAAAGTGAAGATAAAAGAGAATGAAACAGAAGACAGCATTGTAGCTGGTTGTGGTAAATGTGACTGAGGAAAGTATGAGTGGAAAATACTCTCCACATAAAATGTCCATCAGGAAATCTATGGCTGAAAAAAAAATCTACTCCTGTATATCTAAATATCTCCATCTCAACATATTTGAAATAAAATATAAATAAGAATAACAAGCTCAATGCCTATAGTTCAGTGGCTAGGGTGCCAGTCATACAGTGGAGCTGGCAAATTCAAACCCAGCCTGGGCCTGCCAAACAAAAATGACAATTACAACAACAGCAAAGAAAAAAAAATAGCCATGTGTTGTGAGGGGTGCCTATAGTCACAGGTACTCAGGATGCTGAGGCAAAAGAATTACTTGAGCCCAAGAGTTTGAGGTTGCTGAGAGCTGTGATGCCACAGCACTCTACCCTGGAAGACACAATGAGCCTATGTCTGAAAAAAAAAAAAAAAGATAACAAATAACACCACATAAAACTTGTGCTCTCATTATATACAGAAGACAGAAAAAATAAATGTGGTTACTTGGAAGTAAAAAGTAAATTAAACACTCAATTCAGTAAGTTATTTCTCATATTTCATTGTAAGCCAACATGGAAAGCAACAGTAGCCTGGTGATATCCATGAGGAAAAAAAGAAAAGAAACTAATGGCAGATTTAGAATTGAGCTGAAACCACCAGAAGAAAAAGAAAACCCATCTTTCCTGTTCGATGAAAGCATTGCATACAAGAAAGGTATTTAAAAGTGTGTGTAACGTGAGAAGACCATCGTGGGAAGGTAGCATTTGAGGAGACGGAAGACTAAGAGTAAGGAATAGGTGATCTCTGGAAATGTCATGATGAAGAGGAAATGAAGAACTAGGGAGAAAATACAAGACATCCCTTACAAAAGAAGAAAAAAATTAAATATGCATTGCCCCCCACCTACATTTTGCTCCTTATGATTAAAACAAAGGAAGAAAAAAGTTATCCAGTTTTACAAAGAGAACAGATTGCTCTTGAACTAGAATACTTTTAATTCCAAAAAGTGTATCTATCCACAGGAATGCAGCGATATGACTCATAATAACCAATTTAAAAATGACTCTAAAAAGAAAACAGATAAAAGGAAAAAAAGGAATTCATCTAGAGAAGCCCAAGCCCTGCTACAATAAAAAATTAATTAATTAATTAACTGAAACACAAGCAGGATATAACACTCCAAAGTAAATCTAAAAATATTTTTAAAAACTTCTTTTGAAGATTCAAAAAGTAATAAGAAAACTAAAAACTAAGAAGAAAAGTGAATTGATAAATTTTTAAAAAGAATGGAAGATAAAGACAAAATTATATCATAAATGAGACTAAATCATAAGATTCCTAAGGAAGAATGCGTTTGCAGGAAAATGAGTCAATAAAGACAGTTGAGAGAAACAAGAAAAGAACCAACTGAATGAAAAGATGATGAAAAGGTAAAAAAAAAATGTGAGAAAAAGTAATTGAAATGGAAGACAAGCAAAAAATGCCCTACAGATAATTGACATCTCTGGAGCCATTAATTAAAGGCAGACCGACTATTCAATCCAGCAATCCCACTACCAGGTATTTAACCAAAGGGGGGAGGGGAAGTCAGTTTATCAAAAAGACATTTGCAATAGCATGTTTATTGAAGTACATTCTCAATTGCAAAGATGGGAATCAATTCAAGTGCCCATCTGTTTATGAGTGGATTAATAAAACATGTATACCAGTCATAGAAAAAGTAATTAGGATGTAACTAGAGACCATTCTCCTATGTGAAGCATTGCAAGAATGGAAAAACAAATACTATTAAATTGTAACTAACCAATCAGCATTCATGTGCACAGCTGGAAGCAAAACTCAATGGAAATCAAGCAGGTGGATATGGGGGGAACTAGTGAAATCATATCTACAGGGTACAATGCATACTTTCTGGGTGATAGTACCCATATAACTTTGACTCAAGCAGTACAAAAGCAAATCCATGTAACCAAAATATTTGTATTCATGTACTATTCAGAAATGAAAAGAATCACCTAAGTCAAGGAGCTGGAGGTTGCTATGAGCTGTGATGCCACCGCACTCTACCTTCTACCGAAGGTGACAAAGTAAGACTCTGTCCTTAAAAAAACAAAACAAAAAATAATTCTCATCAAATATAAAAAGATAACATCTAAAGACAATTTTCCTCTGGGCACAGTGGCTGATGTCTGCAATGCTAGCTAGCACTTGTGGGTGCCTAAGTAGGAGTATAGTTTGAGCCCAGGAATTTGAGACCAGCATGGGCAATAGCGAGAACCAATCTCTACAAAAAGTAAATAAATAAATAAATATATACATATATACATATTCTGGCAAGAAAATGAGACTTTTATCTATCTAGTAAAAAGTCCCCATTGAGCATTGGCTAAAATTTACCTGGAATAATCACAGGGAGACGTACTTTAATAAACCTACTAGACTCTAATGAGAAAGGAGAAAAGCCCTCATGAATCCTCTGGCAGGAAAAAAATTAAAATTAAAAAAAAAATTTTCAAGGGCTACAGAATTTAAATGTCATGAAACTCAATAGACATTGCTAAAACCCCATGTTAGCAAGAAACCAATGAAGCAGAATTTAAAAAATAAAGAAACCTCTCAGGGAGAAAAAGTGGGAAGCAAAATTTTTCTATGCACTCAAAATATCCTTCATGTATCAATGTTGTAGCCAGTTTTAAACATGACAGAGCTCAGGGAATTCTGCACACATAAGCCCTTCTTGAGAAATCTATTAAAATGTAAGCCTCCTCAAACCAAGTGGTTACTGGAAAACCTTTAGAAAAGAGAGATGGTGAACATATAATGTATTTAACTTGAAATCTAAGGCTAAATTATAAGTAGGGTGTTAGTTCAAGTTATTTGACTATTACAAAGAGGTGACCACACATGGTGGAGGTTTATTGGGGGTTATTCCCTCTGAAAGATACAATGGAGGGATACAGAAAAGACAGTGATGCTTGTCACACTATTCAGGCTTATGAAGCACAAGAGAAAGGAATATAGATTTCTGCAGTTTTAACTAAGTTTTGCCTAATCCAATAAGGAGTCCTTAAATCAAAGATCCTCATTAAAAGAGTCCCAGGTTCTTGGTGCAAAGCAAGCTCTAGAAAGCATTGGTACAAGCAAATTTGGGGTGACTCCAGGAGGCCAGCAGGAGGGGCCATCAGTTAATAATACCTCTAGCTGCAGATTGTCTAAACTATAAAATCTTGCAACAGCCACAGTCCACCCTGCACAATTACCTTATAGGCAGAATGGCTCCTCAGTGCTGTACACTGTTTAATGCCCAAATCTCCAGGATCTATGAATATGCCATGTTACATGGAAAGAGACTTTGCACCCATGTTAAAATAACCAGTTACCTTAAAATAGAGCGATTATCCTGGGCTATCCTGATGCCCAGTCTTATCACACCAGGCCTTACAAGCAGGAAACGTTCTTTAGCGATAGGCAAAAGAGATGTGACAGAAGGCAAATTCACAGAAATTTGAAGGATGAAAAGAACTTGAAGTACCACTGTAGGTTTGAAGATGAGAAGATGGAATAATGAGTAATGCAGGTAGCTTTAGGTAACTAACTGTGAAAGATTTCTGCCCACCAAATAAAATCAAACAACAAAAGGCCAAATTTTAAATCAAATAAATCAGTAATTTTGTTAAATTTGAGTAGACAAAAACTTGCCATTAAAAACCAAAGATGGTAAAAATTATTAACCAAAAAAATAGCATAAGTAGAGTAGACTAAAAGATACAAACTTAATATGAGAGAGAGAGAAGCTAAATGGGCAAAAAGAGGTATACAGCACAAACACTAACTAAAAGCAAGCTAGATTGCTTTGTTAATATTTGTGAAAGTAGTTTTTAAGAAAAGAAGTGTAACATGACTCAAAAGATAATGATAAAACATAATATACTTTAAAAATGTCACTGCAACAGGAAAAAAGACAATTTGTATGTAAGTAACACAATAATGGGAAATGTAAAGAAAAAAATTTAGAACTAAAATGAGAAGTAGGCAAATTCACAATCAGAAAGGAAAACATTAACACACATTTCTGAGCAACTGATAACATATGTAGATAGAAGTTTGAAAGCATATAAAAATATTACCAATGTGAATAAAAATGTGATGAAATTAGCATACATAAAACACTTTACCTAACTACTGCAGAATACAGTTTATTTCTGAATGAACATGGAACATGTATCAAATTGAAAATTCAGGGAAAGAAAACAAATTTCCACAAAATTTATGTAGAAAAAGTCATTCAAAGTATGTTTGTTGAGGGCAATGAAATTAACTTAAAATCAAAAGTCTACCCTGAGGAGTATAGCGAAAAAAAGTAAATGGCCTAAGAGACAGTATTAATTTGCTAGGTTTTCCAGAACAAAGTAACATAAACTTAAAAACTTAAACTATATAAGTGTATTGTCTTAGTGTTGAAGACTAGAAGTTTAAGGTCAGGGTATCAACAGGGTCATGCCCCCTCTGCTGGCACTAGGAAAAATTTTCCAGGCCCCTCTTCCAGCTTCTGTTGGTTCCTTGGCTTGTGGTAGCATAACTTCAATCTTCACAGGATATTCTTCCTGTGTTCATGTCTATGAGTCCAACTCTTATAAAGACACCAGTTATATATAGGGTGGGTTAAAGGCCCCACCCTACTCCAGTATGATCTCATTTTAACAAATCACATCTGTTAAGACCTTATTTCCAAGTAATTTCCAATGGACAGGTAACAAAAATGAAGAACAAATCATTTTTAGAGCTAGGAGCATAATTCAAGTTACACCAGGCCTTTAATGAAAAAAGTGATGTAGGAGAGAAATCAAAACTCTAAAACAAGAATCCAAAGAAAATGCTATAAATCAATAGTATTATACAGAACATAGAATTCCTTTGATTAGCTGATTATTAGACTAGGCATGTGAAAGAAAGAGTGAGTGAGACTTCAAATATGTCAATAAAAATTTCCAAAATTAAATGCAAAAGTAAAACATAATAGAAAATAAAAGAACATCCAAATACTATGGATATTTTAAAAAATGGTACAATATCGATAACAGGAATATCAGAGAGATAGTAAAGACAGATAAGAACAGAAAAAATTTGAAGAATATGGCTAAAAGTTTTCTAAAATTAGTGACAGACACCAAACCATATGAGCAGGAGGCTTAGAGAACACATACCAGGACAAATACAATACAAAACAAAAAAGGCTAAAAACCAAATTTAACAAAACAAAGTTTAGCCTATACAACCTTCAGCTGCAGAAAATCAAAGGCAAGGAGAAAATTTTGAAAGAAGCCAGAGATTTAAAAAATAATAATAATAACCTATAGAGGAAGAAAATAAGACTTTCACTGAACTACTCTATCAAAACAACGTAAGCAAGGAAAATTATAATAAAATATTTTAAATGTTAAAAGGAAAAAAAAACGCAACTTAGAATTCTGTATCTAATGATTAAAAATGAAGGAGAAATACTTTCTCAAACAAAAAACTAAAAGAATATGTTGATAGTAGACCTTTCTTGAGATAAGTTCTAAAAATAGTTTTTCAGAGAAAAGCAAAATAATTATTAGACCTTTATGATAACAGGAAAAGTGTTAGAAAAGAGAGAAATGAAGATAAAATAATTTTTATTGTTAATTATTATAACATAACTTTTTTCACAAAATAACACCAACAATGTCCTGGGTGAATATAGTTAATAGTTAAGTATTACAAAGGACAACAATAAGAAAAAGAGAGTGGAATTATGAATACTCTATCTTAAGTTACTAGTATTACTCAGGAAAAAAAAAACATAGTGGTGTTTGAAAATGGACTTAGTTTATTTTCAAATACATATTATAATGGCTGAATAGTATTCCATAGTATACATATACCACCAAGTGCAACTATGAAAACTCTTTAAAAAATAAATACACTAAGAGAGACTACAATGTAATAATATGAAATTATTAACTAAAATCAGAAGATGAAGGAATTAGGGAAAATTTTTTAAGAAACAAAAAAACAAGTGCCAAAAACAAAATAGTTACCTGTATGGTAGATATCAATCCAACTGTATCAATAATAACAGAATAATATGAAGGATTCAAATATACCAATTAAAGGATAGAAACTGATGGAGTTGATTCAAACAAGCAAGACCCAACTTTATGTTGTTTACAAGAAATGAAATATAAAGACACAGATGAATTAAAAGCTAGAATGATGACTAGAAGCAAGTATGATGTTAACACTAATAAAATAAAAATAAAATAACCTGCTGTAGCAGGTTAGTAATTTCAAAAAAACAGACCTATAAAAACTAAAAATTTTCAGGTACAAATAGATAATGATAAAGAAGTACATAAATTTTAGATAAAACAGACTTATAAAAAGTAAACTATCTTAAGGACAAATAGATAAAGATAAAGCAATAAATTCTTCAAGAAATGATTGTAGCTGAAATCTTTTCTCTGCCTAGTACTTGGTCTTGGAGATTTGAAGAATGAATCTATAGACCACACAAGTAAGTGAAAGGACAGATTTTAATGATAGATAAGGGGGGAAAAATCAAAATCTTCAGCATGCTGAAGGGGGTTTCAGAGTGGGTAATCTATCTGGGCTTTCTGTGTAGAGGTTTTCCCCTACTGTGCTTTTCCATACTGCTTTTCCTACTGTGTATACGGGGGAATTTGGGGAAATAGAATGTCACAACCATTGTTGCCAGGGTCTTGAACAGAAGTTAATTTCAAAACTTCCCCTCTGCAGGAATGCAGTCTCTTTTAGAGTGTGTTCTCTGCTCTGGGGGGTTGAGCATGCTTAGGCCTAGAAAATGAGGGTCCTTGTCCTGTAGGATAGAGCATAGGGTTAAAAATGCTAGGCATTAGGGACAAAGTAATCTGGAAAAAAGCAAGCATCACTGCTGGCCCAGAATACTAAAGACAATACTCACTAGACACAGCATACTGTCTCAGCGCTAAGTCATATTTAGCAGTGATAAGAAAAAGGCAAGAAAGAAGTGCAGTAAAAAGAATGTGTTAAGAATCCAACCACACAGTTAAAGATAAACACCTTTTTTTTCAGCCCGTACCCTCTCTTTGAAGCTTTCCACTGTGCTTTGCTTTCTCATACTTGAGATTTCAATAAAAACCTGTGAAGATCATTGAGAGGGGCTATACTGTAGTCTCTCTGTACAGAGGGCTTGCTGATGTTGGCCCCCGGGGCCCCTCAGTTCAATGTGAAATGTACTGAGCAGGTATTATTATTTTGTGTTGACTTGCACTAACAGCCCTGTCCAGGCCTGAGCAAGGGAAAGCCTGTATCATCATTAAAGGGCCTAGTGTGCATTGGTATAACATCAGAGCATTAAAATCCATGGGGAGAAACTAATAGAATTACAGGGAGAAATAGACAAATTCACTATTATAGTTGAATAATTCAAAATATCTCTATCAATAATTCATATACCTCCTGGGCTGAAAATCTGTGAGAAGATAGTTGAACTGAACAGCATTATCAATTGCTGCAGATTAAATGTTTGTCCCATCTGAAACTCATGTTGAAACTTAATTCCCAATGTGGCAATTTGGGATGTGGGGATTTGGGGAGATGATTGGATCATGAGGGTTCCACACCCTCATGGGTGGCATAGGACCTTTCTCAAAGTAGTCAGTTCTGCCTCTTGTGAGGTTGGATTATTTCTCATGATAATGATTCTTTCTCAGGAGAATGGTTTGTTATAAATCCAGGACTCTCCTAAGGATCTCTCTGTTTGCATGTGTTCACTCCTCCTTTAATATTTGGCCTTTTCCATGAGGTAACAGAGAAGCCCTCATCAAAACCAAGGTCAGTGGCTTTGAACCTCCCACTTTGTAGAACCACAGGTGTAATAAACCTTTTGTATTTATACTTTACACAGTCTCAGGAATTCTTTTATACCAAAAGTAAATGAGCTAAGACCTAACAGTTGGTTCCAAGGCCTAGAAAATTATTGTAAAGATACTCAATAATGTGAAAGCTGCTTCAGATCCGTGTAAAGGGCATAGGGAAATTAGTCAAAGAAACAGGCCAGAAAGTAACTATACTTCTCTGAATGGAGCATTAAACGTGATTCTAGCAAAATCTCAGAAGAAGACAAAAAGATAAGGGAGCGTTTCTCTTAATGACTAGTGAAGTAGTCATGACCAAAATACTGATTGAGAAAAACATTGTAAGCCTAGGTACAACGGTTGATGCCTGTAATCCTAGCTCATTGGGAAGCCAAGACAGGAGGATAACTTGAGGCCAGGTGTTTGAGACCAGTTGAGCAATAAACTAAGACCTTTTTCCTACAATTTGGTCAGGCTCTCTGGGAGGCTGAGGTAGGGAGACTGCTTGAGGTTGTGCATTTGTGACAGGCCTCAGCAACAGTGAGAACAAATCTCTACAAAAAAAGTAGAAAAACTAGCTAGGTATGGTGTCACACACATATAGTCCCATAAGTCTTGAGGCTGCAGCAGGAGGATTGCTTGAGCCCAGGAGTTTGAATTTGTCATGACCTAAGATAATGTCATTGCACTCTATCCAGAGCAACAAACTGAGATTCTATGAAAAAGAGAGAGAGAGAAGGAAAGAAAAAAGTAAAGGGTGAGGAAGGAGGAAAAGAAGAAATGAAAATGGCAATGTTGGAGATTGGGGATTCTGATTCCCGAACCCAGTTGACCTGGTCCACACACTCAACCAAGCCAGAAAGTTCAACTGATGCATAGTTGAGAAAAAATGAATGGAAACTGAAAATAAACCTGGAGCAGCACAGGAAGGGTGAATGGAGAGGAAAGGTAACCTGCACAAGTTTAAGTGCAATGAACATAAATTTCATCTGAGAGCAAAGGGCAACTTCAGAGTACTTCCAAAGAGAGTTGGAAGTGAGACCTTCTCATGGTGGAGAGAAGGTGAGAAAGCAACAGAGAAGCAAATGCAGTGCAGAGATATTGTTGCAGGAAGACAAGGCCCAATGGAGAAAAACAGTTCCCAAACATCACATTTATAAGAGGAAGGGCTTTATTCACCAGTAGGGAGCTTACAGCATAGAAGAATTCAAAATGGCCATGCTCTCTGACTGGCTTGATCTTTCCCTTTTTATCGACAGTCAAAAAGTTCCACCCCACAGGTACCCTTCTTATTGGCCAGTTGACTCAAGTGGGAGATGCTATTCCAGCCCCTACAGAACTACAGTATTTCACAGAATTTGGAAATTTCCAAGTTCCAGGGAATCAAGTTTACAAATTCCCAAGGGCTGAGTTAGCATGGAGAGGAACCCTGCAGGTGTATCCTTGTGGCCTCCTTGAGAAGACCTGTTCTCCTAGACCTTGACCTTCTTGGGTATCCTCTCTCTTACCCCCTTTTGAGACTCTAATAGATTTTAATTTGGGGTCTCAATATCAGCTTGTTTCTGTAGGTGCTGATATTAATTACTTTTTAGCACTGAGGTCTTAGGGACTGTGACTCTTCTTGGATTCTCTACTCAGGCCTTAATAGTACCATGGTGGTGGGCTAATATACATAAGAGTTTTTACTTTTCCCTGTGACATTTCCCCCCCTTTTCCTAAAGTACAAAAGTCCAATTAACACAAGTACCTCAAGGAGTTTCCTCAGGCTTCAGCCATGCGTTGACCAGCCAGCTCCCAGTATGTGGTTGGAGCAGGGCATGTTGACTGTCTTAAAAGTTACCTTTACTTCCTAAGGGGCACTGAAGTCCTATTCACCCAGCTATTATGACTCCAGGTGAGGATTCCTACCACTTTCCCTGCTGTGCATATGGTCAGGATGATGGTGGAAAGTCCTTTCTACCTTGGTCTCAGGGGAATCAGTTTCTGATTCTAGACCAAGACTTGGGCTCCTTGATCCTGGAAGTCCTCGAAAGGTGTTGCTCCATATGACTGGATTCCTGGGGGTACCATCAGTCTTTAGTGCATGTTGAACTGGCTGTAAGTGACACACTGTAGACTGACATTTTTGGCCAGGGCTGCCAGGTGAGAGATGTAGAAGTACCGTCCAGTAACTTCCTGTCACCACGGTGGCTCTTAGAACCTGGGGGACTGCTACTTGACCATCTGGCATCTTTATCCATCCTCCCTTTGCTTCCTTGCTCCCCTCTGCTGGCAACTATTCCTTCTCCTCCCAGGAGTAGATGGAGTAAGCTCTGGAACCCATGGGATTAGGGGAAGCACTTGTGACACCTGAAATGGTTTGGATGCAGCCCTTTTTGCCTTAGTACTGACCCTAGTGTTCTCTTTAGTGATGGTGGAACCAACTCCTTAATGTCCAGGATAATGCATCATTGCCACCTTTACTACCTCTAGTAACTGAAGTATCTCCTGCTGATACTTAATGTCCTTATACCCAGAATTTAATAGTCCCTTCTCCTTGTACGATGCCAAGAGTACTTGGAGAGTCAGAAAAGCATTCAAATTTTTCCTTGGCTTAATTCTAATGCTCAGGTCAAGGCAATTAACTCAGACTTCTGACCCGATGTTCCTTGAGGTAGGAACTTAGCCACCACAGTCTCTGTTAAGGTGACTACTGCATACCCAGCCCACCGCTCACTTTGTTGCTGTCACGTAACTGCTTCCACCTACATACAAGTCCAAGGCTGGTCATGCAAGTCAGATCTGCTAGAATACACATAATCTATAACTTCCATACAGTCATGGTCAGTCTCTCTTCCACTGACTGAAAGGAGCATGGCTTGGTTCAGGGTGTCAGTCAATATTAGAGAGCCAAAAATGTCCTTTTAGTGTCCATTAAAGTGACCAAAGAGTGGGATATTTTCACTCTGAGATTTTGCCCTAGAGTCAGCTTATCAGCTTCTTGCACAAGGAAAGCCATAGTGGCTAGAACCCATAAGCATGGTGGCCTTCCTTTTGCCACTCCATCCAACTGCTTAGAGAGGTAAGCTACAAGCCTTGGCCATGACCCAATCATCTGGGTTAACACACCTATAGACATCTTTACTCTCACTGAGATATACAGAGTGAAGGGCTTGGCCAAGTCTGGTAGCCTCAATGCAGGTACATTTATTAGCCTCATTTTTAGCTGAGAGAAGGCATACTCCTGTTCTCCTCCCCATTCTAAGGGCTCTCCTTCCTCTCCTTTAATTGCCTCATACAAGGGCTTAGCCAAGACAGCAAAGTTGGGGATCCAAAGATGACAAAAGTCAACCACACCTAAGAATTCCCAAACCTGCTTTCGACTCGTATGGGTGGGGAGACAATTAATGACCTGCCTCCATTTCACACCTAGATTCCTCTACCCCTGCTGGATGGTAAATCCTAGATAACATACTTGCTGCTGGAAAATCTGGGCCTTTTGTTTGGACACTATATAGCCACATACTTCTAGATGTCATAAAAAACAGTCTGTGCCTCGGGCGCAGCCCTCCTAGGTAAGGTGCCCTAGAAGGAGGTCATTGACATATTGGAGCAGTACACATTCTAATTCCTCAGCCAGGAACTTCTGGAGGTCACGAGCCACCGCTTCTCCAAAAATCATGGGTGTTTTGAACTCTTGTGGCAACCTGGTCCAAGTGTACTGGATTGCAGTTTCCATGTCTACTCTTCCCCACTGGAAAGCAAACAGCTCTGGCTTCCCAGAGCCAGCCTTATACTGAAAAGGCATCTTAAGTCCAGACAAGTGGACCTCTTGGCTTCTGCTGGCAGCAGACTCAGCAGAATATACGGATTAGGCACAGTAGGATGCAGTGTTACAGTTACACTATTTACTGGGAAATTCTCATTTTAGGTTTTAATTCTTCCTGAGGTATCTATATAGACACAGCAGATAACATCTAATCCTGCACAAATTTTTCCAGTGTAGCCAACAGGTGACTTTTGTTGAGTCTTAAGGCTTTAGAGTAAATATAACTACTGTATATAATTCTGTATTCTTTGACCAGTCTCTTAGTCCTGTTTAACAGATCAATTTAGTAAAACAGTTACATCTAACTTTATGAGTTGAGTTACAGACAAGGTTGGGATTTAATATAAGTGGGCCACAACCTCTTTTCTCTTTGAATCATTTTTCACTCTCCAATTTCTCTCCTTACTAAAGACAAAGCATAGCAGAACTAACTTACTTGCCAAAATAAACTGTACCTTCAGGATACTGAGTCTGATTATTTGCATAAAGTGCAGTAGAATAATTAATTATTAGCCATCTGGGCTCTTCTTTCCTTTAAAATTGGCTTTGCTGGAACCTTTTATAAGGAATCACAGACTGGACTTTCTTGAAAGCCTTTCATGAGCCCAGGTTTCATCTGTGCCATTAGATTCCTGTATATGCAATGGGTAAATTCCTCTTCTCTTGAGGTCCCCAAGCACATTTCAATTACCAGACCCATCAGCAAGCGACCTTCCTTTACTTACAATAGATCGGGAAATGTTACTGATGGGTATCTGGCCAGTTTTCCAAAGGGCTTTTCTTATTGGCCTTATAAAGTGAACCTGAATTCCTTAACGCAGTCTGGACACCTCTGGAAATGCTATTCCAACCAAAGCCTTGGTAAAATAACCAGTGCCTTCATCACATCCTATAGAACAAAACAGATTCTTATCGAACTTATGCAAATAACTGTATTGTCAGAAACTAAGAATACTTAAAAATGGCTTTCAAATTCTAGAGAAATCAAGTAGAGAGAAAGAAAATACATGTTTCAAATTCCTCTCATAAGTACATACATTGCTTGAAAAGCTATAAATAGCTCAAAAGACAGAAAATTATTTTCTTGACTTCTGGAAAACAGAACACAGAAAGAATTAACAATATTTTGAACAAAAAGTCATAACAAAATAGCCCAGTTTCATGTAACCAATTTCTATTCTGTTTGAAGTTACATTAGCAATACTCATAGATATGTTAACTTTCCAGTGAAAATTCTAAAAATCTGCTTTTAGTCCAAAGGTATTCAATTTCCAAAGACATCAGGAATTTGAATTTGAGAGAATTTGTAAGCCTCTCTTAATATTTCTTTTTCTTTTTAGGATAAACTTTTGAGTCAGCCAGTTACATAAAAAACACTTTCTTTTTTTAGATGAATTAAAATTATTACCAAAAATATATGTCAGGATAGACCAATGTCTTATACATTAGGACAGACCAATGTCTTATATATTAGGACAGACCAATGCTTTACAGGTGAGGACAGAACAATGCTTTATAATAGTAGAACATATATATATATATATATAAAATATATATCCATAACACATATAAAATTAATCCCTATTTCATATTTGACAATGTTTCCTATACAGTTTTAATAAGTCAAATAAGTTTAATTTGTTTTCCTATGACTTTCAGTGGTCTTAATATTTCAAGAAGACCAAATTTAGAGTTGTGCCTTTTTTGTTTGTTTTTCTGTTGGCCCAGGTCGAGTTTGAACCTGCCAGCCTCAGTGCATGTGGCCAATGCTGCAACCACTGCATTATGAGTGCCAAGCCCCAAATTTAGAGTTTTGATTTTTGAAGGCTTGTCAAATATCAAAGGCCTAAAACATAGGTTCAAATAAGATTACATGACAAAAGACTTTAAAAGAAATACATAGTCAACTGGATCATATGTGAATTCTTTCACAAATTCCCTTTTATGACCTGCACAGATAATCTACAAACATTGTAAACTTTCTTTAACTTTTTCTCTGCCTTTTACTTTCTTATACCACCATTCTGTTCCAAGACAAAATTTATCACACAAGATTCTTTCTTTACACAATGCCATTCTTTCTAATTTCTCCTAATCTCAAAAACTCACTTCCCACAAAACAGGATCCCAGTTTACCATGAAGTCACCCATTCAATGGGCCAAACCGATAATTAGAAGGTTTAAAAGACAAGAATCTTATCCTTTGACAAAGATTCAGTTTCCCCAACAATTTAAACACAAATTATTACATTTTACAAATGAGAGACATTTTATGAGATATAACATTAATACAGGATTTTCGCACTTGGGGCTGGATAGGCAATCCTTCCATTTTTCAGGCTCAGGTGAACTCAGACATCAGACTCCCATCTCCAGGAACAAACCTCTGAGCCTCAGCAAGGTCATGAACAAAGCAGTCCTAAACATTTTGTATGGCTCCACTCTGACTAAGGATCATACACCCTAATCCCCTACTCAGACAAAAACCACCGCAAAGACCTAATAACCTTGTCCAAGGCGAGGGGCTGCATTCATTCATTTGCTAGAACATCCATTCAGTTTCTAAGGTATTTTTCCATCTACTAAGTCCTGGCCAAAATATCTCTCAGGGCTAATTATTTACTCCTAGACAAAGGACTCATGCCAGAAACCTCCAACCTCGGCCTCCTCCCCTCTTCAAGAGGCTGTTCACATTGGAAACCTGTCGCTTATATGGATAAAGCCTCGTCCAGCATGAGATTCACACTCTCTCCCCCAGATTTTCAAGGGCCATCCAGAGCTCACCAGACTACCTGAACCACAACACTTTCCAAGGCATGGACCCTCTGACAATAGCTCTGGCACTGTCCATTCCCTCTGCATGCCCCTCAGTCCAACAAAATGCCATTTTATCACTGATCTGTGGCCCACAGGTTCAATTCTCAAATTCCTGAGACCAAAGACTCACTGAAGAAATTCTAGTAACAAAACTACAACAACATTCTTTCTAATCTTTTCATTTTCTCCGAAGATCCACATGGCCATGTGGCCACAGCCATAGACAGAAAGCAGAAAACCTAGAACTTCCAGTTTCTCTCAGAATAGCCAGGGGACAAAGTTGGAGCAGGGAAGAAGAGCACACTCACACATTCATTTCACCCGTGAATGGGGGAGGGCAAAACCCCACCCACTGTTACCCATCTCAGTCTTTCTCTAAGCACTCACATTCATACAATTCCAAACTATTTCTTAACCTGGGCAGCCTCAATTTTCCACTCGAGCTGCCACATAGCCATAGGAGGCAAACCAACACTCCCCTTGGCCCTGTGAAGGGAGGTCCAACTCCATCCTCAAAGTTCTCTCAGTCACATCACATCCACACACCTCTCAACAGACCTGCTGGCAATCTAATGCCCAAGGAGTTGATCAGGTTCCTTCTTCCACTAAAACTGTAGTGGGATCCCCAGATCTATCATATGTTGCCTTAGACGGCTCCCTGTGTAGATACCTGTTCCTGTATGCTAGTTCTCCTGGTGTTTGACTCCTTGAGATCCTCCAGGGGGTCTGCTTAGCTGAAGCATCTACACAGGGAGGCCAAATTGCCTCTCTGGCGTGCTCAGTGATTCATATCGCCCAGGCCAATCAGAGGCCCCCATGTGGGTGTCCAGAAGATTGGTGGCAACTACCAGGTACATGTTCTCTCCAAGGGTAATCTCGCTTCCTGGTCACAGAACCAAAAATATTGCAAGAAGACAAGGCCCAACAGTGAGGAAGAGTACCCAAAAACCACGTTTATAAGAAGAAGGGTTTTATTCACCAGCTGGGAGCTTACAGCATAGAAGAATTCTGAAAGGCCGCACTCTCCAACTGGCTTCATCTTTCCCTTTTTAGTATAAACACCATTTTTCTCTCCATTTGAAATTGGCTCTTCTGCACCTCCAGGCATTGTTGCCTTTTAGTATTGGTCACTGATTATTGTTTTGTTTTGTTTTTTCCTATTGGTCATTGGTTACCTAGGTTATCTCATTCCCATTTTTTTTTACTTTTTTGTTTTCTTTGTGAGAGTTGCTGACAGGTGAATATTCCTGTGCCCACCCACTCCTCCAGTGTTTCTTGCTCAGCAGGATAGGCTTTCCTCTCATCCCCCTTGATGCCCCTTTGTTTGTGTCCCTTCTCAGATAGTAAAGTCCATCCTAATGAAGTTTAAGATAGAATAGAGGAGAAACTTGGAAACTGGAGAAAAGTTTATTCATATTACACCATAACAAAAACTGGTCTGCGGGCAGCACCTGTGGCTCAATGAGTAGGGCACTGGCCCCATATACTGAGGGTGGTGGGTTCAAACCCGGCCCCCGCCAAACTGCAACAAGAAAATAGTCAGTTATTGTGGCGGGTGCCTGTAGTCCCAGCTACTCGGGAGGCTGAGGCAAGAGAATCACCTAAGCCCAAGAGCTGGAGGTTTCTCTGAGCTGTGTGGCGCCATGGCACTCTACCAAGGTCGACAAAGTGAGACTCTTTCTCTAAAAAAAAAACAACTGGCTGCATTTTGTCCATGCCCTAGGGCTTTAATGAAGGCCAAACTTAAGAAGGATAGCCTCAAATGTCTGGTAGAAAAAATATCTAAGCAGCAAAGTACTAAAGAAATAACAGCTTATGCTTTGTTATGTCAGCAAAGGAATAATCTAAAAATTGAATTTATTATTAAAAGGGAAGCAAAGTGTAAAAATTGAAAAATTTTCAGCCTACCTATGTGGTAAAGAACAGAAGAGATTTCATTTTCCTTTCCTTTCCTTTCCTTTCCTTTCCTTTCCTTCCTTCTTTCCTTTCTTTGCCTTGCTTTCTTTTTTTAAAGACAAGGTCTTTTGTAAAAGACAGGGTCCATGGTTAGTGAAGCTGTGGGTGCCTACACCAGGACCTCAGAACTGTAGAGCCACTGGTAGCATGCAAAGCCTTCTCTGAAGAGCTCAGGCAGTGGACTCCAATCCTTATGAGCAAGTCTCATGGGATTCACTCAGTGTAGCCATTTTAGCAGGGGTCCCTGAGGCCTTGCAGACCCAGCTCTCACCCCATTGTGTCTAGGAGGCAGCACATGAAGTTAAAAGAGATAATCCTCCAACTTTAAGATTCAAAGGCTTGCTAAATTTGGGGCTTGGTTTGGGCCTCTTACTCTTTTATTTTTGCATATTACTCTCTTTTGAAATGGAAACTTCTTGTTTATCCCTGTACCACCATTGTATCTTGAAAGTAGATAACTTCTTTTGATTTCAAAGGCTCAAAGATAAGACTCTGGACTTTGTACTTCTGAAATGCTGCTGAAGTGAATTAAGGCTTTGGGTAGATAATACCCAAAAGAAAAATAATTATTTTACCATAAGGACATTTGCACTGGATTGTTTATAGCAGTCCAGTTCACAATTGCCAAAATGTAGAAACAACCAGTGTGCCCATCACACCATGAATGGATTAATAAACTATGGTATCTTTTTACCATGCGATACTATTCAGCCACTAAAAAGATAAAGACTTTACATGTTTTGTACTTACCTGGAAGGATCTGGAGAACATCCTACTATGTGAAGTATCACAAAAATGGAAAAGCAAGCATCCAATGTACTTGATACTTATATGAAACTAGTAGATGGATGACTACATGCCCTATTATAAAAACATGAGAGAAAAACTAAATTCAAAGGGGAGGGAGCAGGAAAAGGGTCTGTAAGCCGTCACCTAACAGGCACAATATAGAGGTAGATGGCACATCTCTTGGATGAAGGGCTCAACTACAACTTGTTTACCTACCAAACACAAACAATGTAACCTAATTACATGTACCCTTATATTAGTCTGAAATAAAAAAAAATTAGACTTTAGGTCTATGAGGATGGAATAAATATATTTGTACTAATATGTGACAAAGACATGAGTTGGGGGAATGAAGGGAAGAATTCTATGGTTAAATGTTTGTCCCCTCAGAAGCTCATATTGAAATTTAGTTCCCAGTGTGTCATTTTTGAGATGTGCGGCTTTTGAGAGGTGATTGGATAATGATGGTTCTGCTTTCATAAATGGATTGATCTATTCTTGAACTGATGAATGCATGAGTCCATTAGTGAGTTATCATGGGAATGGGGCTGGCTTTATAAGGAGAGAGGCCTGAGGTAGTGGTCTTAGCACCCTTGCCATGTGAGCTACTGCACCATCTTGGGACTCTGCAGAGGGTCCCCAGCAGCAAGAAAGCCCTTACCATATGTGGCTTCTTGACCTTGGATGTCTCAGCCTCAAATAAATTTCTTTTAAAATAAATTTCCAAGTTTCTGGTGTTTTGTTACAAGCAACAGAAAACTAAGACATCATTCAACTTGATTTAATTGGCCTTAATAGAATGCTTCATTGAACAAAGCTGAAAACATAGTTTTCTCAACATGTGGAATATTTACCAAGACAAACCAAATTCTGCACCATAAAATGTACCCTACCAAATTTAAGACAATAAAAATGTTACAACGCGTTCTCTCATATCACAATGAAACGAAACCAGAAATTATTAATGAAAAGATATTTGGAAAATCCAGAACTCGGTCATTAAACAAATGTTGATAGGTTTGATGTAAGCACTTCAGATTATGTAAAAAAATCAACACATTGTACTCCACATATGCATAAATGTATTCATGATCTACGTGTATATGACTTAATAAAAAAATTACATTACTACATGGATGAAAGGATAACTCGCAAATAAAATTTTAAATCTTTTGTTTTAACCTGGATTGAGTTGGTACACATTCTTCTTAGGAAAGCATCACAAGAATGGAGAAGCAAGAATCCAATTTAAAATTCAACTTACTAGACTTTGTGAGATGCAGAGAAATATATAGCATTGAATGTAGTGGAAAAGAAGGAAGATAAAAAGGCAGTAATTTAAGCTTCTATCTAAAGAAATTAGAGGAAGAAGTAAAACCTAATTCTAAAGCAAACAAAAGGAAATAACAAAAATAAAGATATGGTGTTTCTCTGGTATCCTGTGTCTCTTCAAACTTTGGATTGGAACAATAACATTGCACAGTTTTTGAATTAAGATTTTTGCTAGTTAACCTGAAATAAAAGTATGCATATTGTTGGGCAGCACCTGTGCCTCAAGGAGTAAGGTGCCAGCCCCATATACCAGGTGTGGCGAGTTCAAGCCCCACTCTGGCCAAAACTGCAAAAAAAAAAAAAAAAAAAGTATGCATATTGTTTACAGAGTTGATGGTAAATATGGACAAATACTCACCACGCAGTTTAAGATCCAGCTGGTTATTATAAGATTTTATGAATAGCCAATAAAACTTAATAGATATCCATTTCTATCACCTTACTCTCAAAGCCATAATCAGGTAGCAAATCAGTCAATTTGAAAGAGAGTGTGATGTTATTTAATCATGAATGCTGATAATATAATGAACTGGTTCAGCAGTGAAATCCCAATGATAAAACAGGAACCAAAAATAAGTTTAAGTTTTAATAGAGGGATAACTGAACATATTAATGGAAATATTTTTCTAAAAATATATAAAGCTGTACCAATTATTTTGAATAATTTCTGTGTGTAAGTTCCTTAGTCTTTTTATTTTCATTATTTTTTTTTATTACTTAGGTATTTAGAAACTCATGTACAATGAATCTCAAAATAATATCATTATAAACTGATCAGAGACCAGTATAAGAATATTGCTTATTTGGGAGAAATTTTACACATAAACTATGTTGAAATGATGAAAATATTAACTGTTACAAACAAATGTATATTAATGAATTTTTATAAAATTTTATTAGTGATTTCTGAAAATAAAGTTAGTATACTTGTCCATTTTGAAAGTCCTATGAATCCTGACAAAATATTTTACTTAAAAATTCCAATTCAGCAAAATTTGCTAATAGTTTTGTATAATAATTTAATCCTCTCTCCATGTCTCTTACTTTTTTTTTTTTTTGAGACTGAATATCACTTTGCTACTCAGGTTAGGGTGCTATAGCCTCAGCCTAGATGCCAGCAACCTCAAACTCCTAGGTTCAAGCAATCCTCCTACCGTGGCCTCTTGAGGACTATAGGCAACTGCCACAACACAAGGCAATTTTTCCATTTTTAGTAGAGACAGGGTCTCTATCTTGCTCGGGAGGGTCTTGAACTCCTCCTCCTCCCATCAGCCTCCCAGAGTGCTAGGATTATAGGAGTGAGCTACTATACTCAGATGTCTCTTACTCTTAAATTCAGATAAGTAGAATTTTATTCTCAAACGCATTGCAAAATGTGTTATAACATGTCACAAAGGCTAACTGAAGCATTACTATTTGTTTTATTTATTGATTGACACTAAGACCCTTCCCTTCAACTGGCAGGGAAACATGAGAAAAATAAGGTAGGCATGTTGAATTATAATTGAAAAGAGACAATTGGTCAAATTGCATTAGCAGAAAGCCTTAAGAGATTTTTAGGCAGCATTTTCTCACTCTTTCACATTTAACTGAATAAAGATAAGTTTTGTCTAACATAAGAGTAACCATAATACCAATAACAAAGATAATTGATTGGTTTTCTAGCCTTAGGAAAACAAAAATGAAGGTAAGTATATCCTTTAAATTTTGATCTTACTTTACTATAACATTCCATTGGAAATTAAATATACATAGAATTCAAGGACTAAACAAATAATTTGTATTTGCTCCATAGCACATGTGTGTTTATTTTCTCTGTCCATCAATTATTTAACCTTTACCTAGAAACTATCTCACCAGGATTTCTGTTTTCTCTTTTATTTAAAAAATTAATTTATTTGAAAATAATTATATTTTTGCAGCAAGTTTTAGCTAGTACAGAGAGGTTCTGTGTATGCTTCATCTCAAACCAGCAATTTGACCTTTATACAATGTGGATATAGTTCTATGTCATTTTATCTTATGTTTAGTGTTTTTTAACCAATTTTGCAATCAAGAAACACAATTAATCCACCAAGACCAAGTGGGCTTCATTCCAGAGATGCAACATATGCAAATCTATAAATATTACTCACCACATAAATAGAAGAAAGACAAAGTCCATATGATCATCTTAATAGATGCAGAGGATACATTTGACAAAATTCGGCTCCCCTTTATGACAACAATTTCTTAATAAAATAGGCATAGATGAAACAAACCTCAAAATTATAAGAATTATAGATGACAAACCCACTGCCAACATCATACTAAACAAGAAAAATTGAAATCATTCTCACTTAGATCTGGAACTAGACAAGATCATCCACTGTTACCACTCCTATTCAACATAGTGCTCAAAGTCCTAGGCAACGCTATCAGAGAAAAGAAGGAAGCCAAGGCTCAGCGCCTGTGGCTCAATGGGCTAACGCACCAGCCACGTACACCTGAGCAGGCGGGTTCAAATCCAGCCCCAACCCACAAAACAACAATGACGGCTGCAACCAAAAAATGGCTGGGCGTTGTGGTGGGCACCTGTAGTGCCAACTACTTGGGAGGCGGAGGCAAGAGACTCGCTTGAGCCCAGGAATTAGAGGTTGCTGTGAGCTATGATGCTACAGCACTCTATCTAGGGTGACAGCTTGAGGCTCTGCCTCAAAAAAAAAAAGAATGAGGTATAGACTTAAAGAGCAAAATACATTCACCATAGACAGTGAATGGGCCTCCATTGCCAGGGAAAGTAGACAAAGAGGTCTATGTACTTAAACTCTTGATAGAACCAATCTGATAACAATTTATTGCTTATACCAGATATGGTAAGGAAATGCAATGTTTAGAATTTGGTGGCTTCTTTTAAAAAAGACACAAAGAATTGCTATAAGAAGGAATAGGGAGGGAACAAAGCTGGCTAAAGCAATGGAGATGAATTGAACTTGAAGAATTATACTTTGGTTCTGATCAACAGCATACATACAAGTATGATGTGAATTTACTTGACAACAAACTGTTCATGACCCAAAGTCCAAGGAGGTTCATTAATTTCTCTGAGTCCATAGTGCAGCATGGGCCAAACTCAAGTTAAGCTTGGCTACAATTAAGGCATTTGTGGATATGTAGTTCAGGGGGATTTGCAAAAATGATCACTGTACTTTGTAGCTTCTCTCATGTAAAGAGGAGTCTATTTTTCTAATTTTTCATTCTGGTTTGGCTCTATGACTTGCTTTGGCCATTAGAATGTGGCAGAAGTGATGTTCTATCATTTGAGCCAATTTTCAAATATGCAGCCTTCGTTCTTGAACTCTTAGAACCCTGATGCAGACATGTAAATAAGTTCTGGTACTTCTGAAGAAGAAAGGAAATGTTGAGAGAGATCCCATCTGTGTAGCCTGCACCATCCTAGATTAACCAACCTCCACTTGGCCTACTGGCTGTTTCCAGAAATATACATGAGCCCCATGAAAATCAACCAAGCCCAACTCAGCCCAGAGGATTGCCTAGCTGGCTTCTAGATGCGTGAGCTAGCTTTTGAAATGTTTTGTTAGATATCAAATCCTGACTGAGGTACCTACTTCCCTGTACCAGCAAATCCACTCTGGAGGACAATATCATGACCACATTTGACTGCCAGAAACACTCACAAGCATTAGCCAGAAATATTAACAAATTAGAATATGTTGAGATCTGGGTGGGGAGAAAGGCTCTGAAAACTCACTGAATAAGGAGTTAAGGAAGCTTAACTTGAAAAGTACAGGATTTTTGTAAGAACATAAGCTCTGCCTTTGAAATTTGACATTAGTAAAAGAAGTTGGATGAATAATTTATAACTTCTGGAGTTGACTGAATAATTGCCACAATTCTTAACCTGTTACATCCATTCTTGCTATAGCCTTATGGTGGATGGCATATATATCCCTTTCTCTTGACCTTGAGCTTGAATGTATGGTTTGCTTTGGTGAATGAAATGTAGGTGGATGTTATAGAGTGACAATACTGACACTGTAAAAGACACCAATGTTTCCACTCACTCTCCTGTACTTCTACTACCACTATGATAAGAAAATGTCCCAGTTGGCCCACTGGTCCCATGCAAGATTAGAAATGTGTTGAGCAGAGCCACCTCCACTACCCTGAAGCACACATCAGAGCCTCCCCAGCCATCCCATAGCTGCCTGAGTAAGAAATTCATACTCCTTGTTAAATGTCCCTGAGCTTCTGATAATGATTCCTACCAAGAAATAGTTGGCAGCATACTTCTGACACTACAATTAGGATCAAGGAATGGCTACACTAGGGAAACAGACTTCCATTGCATTTATAAGAGAGAGAATCTCTTTGCCAGGGAAGAAGAAATAATGAAATTAGGAGATGTGTGTGCATAGCGATGTTCAACAGTTGCGAAGATGGATGTGGTCTTTCCAGTGTGGACAAGAATCAGACTTTCATTTCAGAGTGACTAAATTACTAAGTAATGTGGGGGGAAGCTTGCAGGTCATTTGACTTGTGTTTCTGCTAACAGTGGGAATGAACAAGAGGACTCCTGGGTATGTGTGCAGGGCTTGGGATGGCCAGGAGGTGTTGGCCTCATTTTCAAACCGGTGTGTTTTTGTTATCCAACCTGGAATCTCTCCTTCTCACCTCCAAGTTCTACTCCTGAAGATTCAGCTCAAGTGCATTTTTGTCAATAAGAATGTTTCCTGACCTTTTTAGCCTATAGAGACAAACATATCCTCTGAATTCTTTATCTTGGCTGTAATTTATATGCTGTCCTCACTTTTTCCTTGACTTTTTCCATACTGAGTTAGATCTTTTCCATGTAGCTTTGCCTGAAATTAAAAAACTTGTTGCTCTGTACTGTTTTTGTCTCTTTATTTAAAACCATGAACTGATAGAAAGCCAAGAGCATGGTTTAGTCACCGCAGTAACCCCCTCTGTGTGCCCAGTACACTACACACCTAGGGCATCAGGAAATACTTCTTAAATGAGTGGATATGGATTTCTTTTGCCTTTTTGACACAAGTAGAAATTCCTGAAAAGTTCTTACATTCTCAGAGTGCTCCCAGGCTGTGTATTTTTTCATCAAGAAATATCTTTGAATGAGCCTTACCCTGGCTTACAAAGCCCTATGTCACCTCGTTCCTACCCATCTCTTTGATGTCGTTCTGTACAATTCTCTGCTTCACTCACTGAACTTCTCAAGCCATATGGGTCTTTTCTTGTTTTTTTTTAACCCCTCACAGCTCACTCTTATCTTAGGGCCTTCCCAATCTCTTTCTCTTGATTTTCCATGACTTTCTCTTTCTTGTCTTTCAGATCTAAGTTTAAGGTCTCTTCCTTTGAGAATCCTGGCCTGAATGCCCACCTCTTTTTGTCATAGCTTCCAATCTCAGTTCTCAGTTCTTACTTCTCACTTTCTGGTAATTTTCTTCTTTTCTTGCCTCGCTCCATCCTTCCTTCCTTCCTAGCTTGATTTTCTATTTATTGATTGTTTCTCTTTGTTATAACATAATTCATGATAACAATTTCCATTTGTGTTTTGTTCACTGCTGTATTTCTAACATGTAGTAAATCTGTTTTGCACAAATAAGTGAATGAACATGGATCTACCACTCTACTATATGCTGGAAACACAGGGAGAAGATGATGAGAAAATTCTTGCTTTCAAATATTTTAAATTTTGCGGAATTATCAATGGTGCAGTAAAACAAAGAAAAAAGTCAAAACCAACAAACCAAACAAGAAAAACAAAACAAAGCAGTTATGTGTAGTCCATCTGATGTGTTAGCACTGGCTTTCCCTGTGAAGTGAGGATAATAATGCGTAGTTTGCCTTCTGGGTAGATGCCTAGTAATGGGATTG
The DNA here is from genome assembly GCA_963573935.1 of Arctocebus calabarensis. Taxonomy (NCBI): domain Eukaryota; kingdom Metazoa; phylum Chordata; class Mammalia; order Primates; family Lorisidae; genus Arctocebus; species Arctocebus calabarensis. The sequence goes on along the minus strand of CAUYON010067298.1, from coordinate 165 downwards.
CAGGATCAAATAGGAGGTCTAGCTTGAGTTCTTTGAGAGTTCTCCACACTTCCTTCCAAAAAGGTTGTATCAGTTTGCAGTCCCACCAGCAATGTAAAAGTGTTCCCTTCTCTCCACATCCACGCCAGCATCTGCAGTTTTGACAATTATTGACACGGTGGAGGT
>CAUYON010067297.1:0-26994 GCA_963573935.1 Arctocebus calabarensis | reverse complement strand
GCAATAAAGATGGTTCCAGTCCATGAACCCCTGTATCACTCTCCTCTGGAGAAACCCCAACTGCCCCCTTCTATCATCGCCCGATTCAGCAGGAAGCAGTTAGATCGAGTCTTCACCCCTTTTCCCTAACAGCAGTTGGAGTTTCTACTCGGAGAGGGAGAATTGATGCAGGACAATTGGCACCCTAGCCAGCTCAGCGGGGCTGGCGAACCTTCTGCCTCCTCCTTGGCAGTGTTGGTGGTGTGGCAGCCAGTTGAAGAGCCAGGGGGCTGGATGACAGGCAGGGAGGGGGACCTCCAACCACTGGAGGCTCCAATTGCCAAAAAGTCTGGACAACTGCTGAGGAGGCACCTGTGCCTTGGTGTCTCCTTCACTTCACACTTAGGACTGAATATGGAACCCCCACTGGAGTTCTCTCCCTCTACCAGGAGCTTTAGTGTTTTCTGTATTCTTTTCTGTGAATAGATTCTGTCTTACTACTGGGGGGTGAGGGGAAATAATGTAATGAAGAATAATAAAATACATGTTAATTGCAAAATAAATAAATAAATAAATAAATAAAAATAATAAAATTGGTATACAACATAGAACACAGGAGAACCAAGAGAACCAGTTGAGCAGAAGCATAAAGTGCTGAAACCTATTCCCCATGACTCCATGGCAGAATAGGTGTACAGCATAGCACACAGGAGAACCAGAGAACCAAGGGAACAGGAGCATACAGTGCTGGAACCTATACCTCATGAATTCCTGGAATAATAGGCATATCAAGCTTTGTCACATTCAATGGAAGCATGTTTCCCTGAGCGATTAGAAACTTTTCCCTATGAATTCATGGCATAATAGGTATTACAAAGAAAAGGCTATTGTAAAAAAAAGGAGAGAAAATACAAATTTTTCTTCCTAGTTCATTTGTGCTTTTCTATTGACTTTTCAGAGCTCTATTCCCTTTCACATGGTGAATTAAATGTGGTGTTCTATCCTCCTCCACCTTTTCTTTCTTAAATTATCTCCACAAACTCACTTCCATGACTTCCCTATAAACTTCCAGGTAAGTGATTTCAAACTCTATAAAACCAGTTCCTCAATTTCTTCTCAAACTTTGGCTCAACTTTTCAAATGGCCCACTATACCCCAGAGTTTTATCTATAGTTCCTCTAAAATCTATTTTGGCTGGAAACAAAAAAGATGGTGCTGGTAACTGTCTAAGGCCCTTGCATCCTCTAGATCATTTGATTCTATATTTTCCTTTAGGTAAAAGGAACTGTGGGTTGGAGGGAGGCAGCAGGGGGCTTGTTAATATTTGCTGAATGACTACTGTGTGCAAGTTAGTGTGGTCTCTTCTAACTGACAGAGATGAATGTCTTCTAGAATTACTTCCAATAGTAGATAAGGGGCCTGCCAGACATCGATATGGAATCTGGAGGAGTAGAATTGCAGATAGCCACAGAGCCCAGTGACAAGTGCAATAACACTAAAGGAAATTAAGCTGTAGATGTCTCTGTTGTAATAAATAAGAGGTATCTGACAGCTTCAAATGACTTTCAAAGAATTTCTACTAAAGATATCTTAGAATTTGCAAAAAAGAAACACTCTTCCTTTAGGAAAGGTCTAGTTTCTGGGGGGAATAGATCACAAAATAACATTGCAGTTCTCTTTTTCTCTCTCTGATATTTCTTGTTTTATGAGTAGACTTTACTCAATGAAAGTATAATTTTTGGTGGTCATGAGATAAACATGCCTCCAGTTATTTCCTGTGCCATATTCTTTTTTTTTCAATTTCAGGTTAATATAAGGGTATACACAATTAGGTTACATTGTTTGCATTTGTTAGGTAAAGTCCAAGTTGTAGTTGAGCCCTTCACCCAGGAGGCGAGCCAATATCCCTACGTTGTCATTAGGTGAGAGCTTACCAAACCCCCTCGCTCCTCTTCTTCTCCCCCTCCCGCAACTTGAAATTAATTGTGTTTTTCTCTCATGTGAACATGTACTGGTTTCATATTAGTAATGAGTACCCTGGATACTTGCTTTTCCATTCTTGTGAAAATTTACTTAGGAGAATGTTTTCCAAATCCTTCTAGGTAAATACCATAGTTTATTTATCCATTTGTGAGTTGATGGACACTTGGATTGTTTCCACATCTTGGTGATTGTGAATTGAGCTGCAATAAACATTCTAGTGCAAATGTCCTTATGGTAAAATGTTTTTTTTTCCTTCTGGGTAGATACCTAGTAATGGGATTTGGGGACCAATCTTTGAGGATTCACCATACTTCTTTGCAAAGAGGCTGTATTACTTTGCAATCTCACCAGCAGTGTATAAGTGTTCCCTTTTCTTCACACCCACACCAGCATCTGCAGTTCTGGGACTTTGTGATGGGAGCTATTCTCATTGGACTTAGGTACTATCTTATGGTGGCTTTGATTTGTATTTCTGTGATGATTAGGGACGATGAACATTTTTTCATGTGTTTGTTGTCCTGTGCCATATTTTTTTATTGGACTTTGTTAAAAGCCCAGGACTGTATATGTTTGTAGCTACACCTCCTATTCTAGTGCCACCCCTCTGAGGGAACTTTGATAAGCATAATTAATAAGTCATCAGGATGGATGTGGGTCAGATTCTGAAGATAATAGGAGAGAGTGCTAATAGCCTAAGAATAGATTTTGAAACTATGACTTCTGGATAATTAAAAATGTATCTGTGTCTCCCAAAGCTGCAGATGCTGGCGTGGATGTGGAGGGAAGGGAACACTTTTATACTGTTGATGGGACTGCAAACTAAATGAAACTCTTTGAAAAGAAGTATGGAGAATCCTAAAAGAACTCAAATTAGACCTCCCGTTTGACCCCACAATCCCACTACTAGGCATCTACCCAGAAGGAAAAAAAATCATTTTATCATAAAAGCATATGCACTAGTTTGTTTATTACAGCTCAATTTAGAATCATGATGTTCATCAACCCAGAAATGAATTAAAGTGTGCTATATGTGTATCATGGAATACTATTCAGTCATAAAAAAGTAGAAAAGTTAATTGTATTAATCTGGATGGAATTGAAACATATTTTTCTTACTAAATTATCACAAAAACGGAAAAGCAAGTATCCAATGTACTCAATACTAATATGAGGCCAGTAGACAAACCAATATACACCCACTCAAGAGAGAAACTCAATTCAAGTTGGGGAGAGAGGGCATGAGGGGAAAGAAGGGAGGAGGGGGGGAATAGTGTGTACCCACCTAATGGGTACAATGTAAAGGCGTATGGCACATCTCCTGGGTGTGGCACGCAACTACAACAGGGATTTTACCTAACAAATGCAAATATTGTACCCTAATATTAATCTGAAAAAAAGTATCTATGTCTTTCCTTAAAAATATAAGTAAAATTATACCTTTTTTCCATTTTATTTTCACATCCATAATGCACATAGAATTTTCCCAATCCCCAAAAGGGACATGGGGTGATATGTTGTAGAATGCAGGCTGTTAAGAATGAATGAAACACCATTCTCCAAGAAGAAACCTACTAGGTTGCCATATGGCTTGAATTATATTAGTTAACCTCTTTTTGTTTTTAATTGAATTGGATAAGAATTCATGAATGCTATGGATTCTTTTTGTTTTTCCTTTTCAGTTTGTTTGTATTGACATAAATATTCTTATAGAGCAATTGTGATTTTTTCTCATTGACCATATTATCTAGGGGCCCATTCTAGGAAACTGCTGTTTAAGTATTGTGTATTGTAGATGAATTATCCTGTATTGTTCATGACTGTAGCTGTATTGTCTTCTTACCTTCAATGACTATTAGTACCATTGTTAGTGAATTCGGCTAACAGTGTTCGAAGCAGATGAGATTTTTAGCTCACGCCTTGATAGCTGCATTGGCTCAGCCTAAGCTAAAGCCTTATTTTCATTAAAGGGAGCAGACATGCTGAGGAAGAAGGTGCTATTTTTACTTAGGGACTTTTTCTACTGAAACCACATGATAACACTATGCTGTTAAAATGATCTCAAGCATGCTGAGTTAGCTGAAGAAACAATATGCATGTTGCCAAAATCAAGGCAGTACTATTCTGAGCCTCCTTGCTAAGGTCCTCTAGCTCTCCTTGGTGGTCATGAAGAATACACTAGGAGAAGGGATGGTGAAAATGAATAAATTACAGGTAAAGCAGAGGTCATTTGCAATTACCTAGAGGAGATTTGTCAAATTCTTGGTTATTTGGTTACTGACGTCAGTCTTTGAGCTATAAAAAGTTTTGTTCAGCCAGGTGCATTGGTGCACACCTGTAGTCCCAGCTACTTGGGAGGCTGAGGCCAGAAGATTCCTTAAGCCCCGGAGTTTGAGTCCAGCAGAGGCAATGTAGACAGACGCTGATTCTCAAAAAAAAAAAAAAAAAAAAAAAAAGTTGTGTTATTTATTTGCATGTCACTGATATTTGCTGGGTATTGCTTTTATTCTAGATACATATTTTAAGTAAAACCAGCATGAGACAGTATTAACTTTACAACATTTCGGCAGAAACCCTCCAACTCCAGTTTTTCAAAAAGCTATTGCTTTTTCTTAATTTTCCAATATTTCCTTAGGCAATTTTTCAAACATACAGTACAGTTGAAAGAATTATACAGTGATCACCAGTACACCCACCACATATATTTTATAATTTTTTTTATTCACGTGTAGGGAATTTGTTTATAGGGAGACCACAAGTTTTGGGCCCCTCATCACAGTGACCCCAGATTCCTGTTGGGTGTGCTGTAAACAGGGGAGCCATTCTTCAGGGCCCCTGCTCTGAGTACACCCCTAAGAAAGCTATTTTTAACATCATTTATCATTATGCTAAGCATTTTACAAAAATTATTTCATTGGTTCTCACAATAAGCTTGGAAAATGCTCTCACATATCTCCATTTGCAGAAGACAATGCTTCCTTGCTGGCCCTGATGTAACTGGTCCGCTTATAAGTTACACACACTCAGCTGGAAAGTAACTAAGCTTAGGTATGAATATTGAGCTCCAAAGCTTGTGGTCTTTCACCAGACCACGCAGCATCTCTGATGATGACACATAACCTGAAGAAAGAAACTGGCCCTCTATCCTCTAGTGCTTTTTTTCATTGTTCTTCTCCCTGCCATTTTCCAAAAGTATTAATGAGAATAAGTTATAGCACACAGAAAATGGAAAAATACAAGTCTTCTCTCAGAGTAGTCTTCAACTTCTACATATAAATCGCCATTAGATTTGGCTTCTCTTGCTCTCAAATATGAGAAAGTTCTCTTCTCAGTCACACACCAGAATTTGAATCAACTACTTGGTCCTAGACTGGTTTATTGCTGGGGAAGCTTTTAGGTTGACAAGGGTGTTAACATATAGGAAATCACATTACCTCTCCCCTTCTGTCTATAAGACAGAATTCCTTTTGTGCTGAACATATTTCCCAGGATCATGTGCAGATCCGTGGGTCTGAGTAAGGAGAGCACTGTTACTGCTCAATGGGGAAGTGAATAGCCCTGGAAGATGACAAAGGAGGAGAAAAAGAAAGTCATTGTGCCCGGATCTGCAAAGAAATTAGGGGAGTTTGGAGAGTGAGAAAATGAAAGATTTGGGAAGCAGCTTGAACATATATGAGAAATGGAGAGAGTTATGAAAAGAAAATTTTAAGACATTTCCTGAGTGGTATTCATATAATCCCAGCTCCTGAGTCATGTTCTTAAAAATCTACAAAAATATGTTAACTAATGTTCAACCAGTTTTGGAGACTGGACTAGTATTTCCTCGCTAAGGCTGGGCCACAAAGTAAATGGATTTCCTCAAGAACAACGACATTTTGAAAATGTTTGCAAAGACACCAGTGCTGAGGCTTAGCAAACAATAACTCAAAGTGTGATGCTTGGGCATGCTGAGGACTTTCAACTTAAGAAGCAAACGCAGAACCAAGATCTCTCTGACCGATGTCCTCCTCTATCTTTCCTAGATCACAGGGAGGGGCTTTCTCTGGAGTTTCTCTTACCTAACTAAGGGAAGTTCCTCCCAAAGGAATGTGATTATCTTGAACCCTCACTCAAGAATCTACATTAACCAAAGAAGATTAACTCCTACAAACAGAGAGAAAAGACTAAAGGGCTCTACCCCCAGGACAGCACACCCAAATGGTTTTCACCTATTCTTAGGGCTGCTACTTAAAAGACTGTGAGCTGCATCTTAGACAACTTCCGCTCACAGTGCAGTTCTTTCCCTTGCCTTCCTATCACTTGAGTCACTGCTTCCCCCCAAACTGAAAACTCTATTTCTCTTGCCCAAAATATTATTTAAGCTTCAGCCATCTGGTCTTTCTTTAAGTCTCATAGTTTGTGAGACCTCCATGCACTAGCATGTCTAATAAGTTTGTATGACTTTTCTCCTGTTAAATTATTGTCAAGATTATTCAAAAGACTCAAATTATTGAACCTTCAGAGAGTGTAAGGAAAAGTCCCTTTGTCCCTATACCAGAAAAACAAAAACAAAAAACCCAAAACGTGATGGATGTAATGTGAGAGTCTGGAGTACAACTTCAGGAATTCTGGTCTTTTAGGAAAGAAGGAAGCCCAGTGGCATTTTGCAGGCTCTATGTCTGTAAAAAAGGATTGGATTCACCTAGCAGTTGGGTGTACACTCTCCCCAGTTGTCCTCGCAACAGCGGGTAGTGGAGAAGGTGGGGAAAAGCCGTCTACTTTCTAGGACCTTCTCTCTAGGTCTTCTTTTTGTGGCAAGAGAAATAAACTTTCTAACTACCAACATTTCATCCAAACATATCAAACAATGGTAAAATAGAGATATGAGAATATTAACAAATTAATAATATTTTATTGGCTCCATTCATTACCCTTGCAGAAATCCTACCTCCCTTCAATTCTTCCTTAGTTAAGTGGCTTTAAAATGTTGTTTTCTATAAGGTCTTGAAGAATCCCTCTTAGCCTCCACTGCCTCCCCATTTTACTTCTCTCTAGTTCTGGGTTCCTAAAGTGATATTTATCGCATGTTGAGGATTAAAAATCATACTACAACAGCCACCAATCTCATAATTCATCTGAGGGATTACTGAAAATAAGACATTCTCCTGGCAAGCCTGGAAATCTCTTGTGACTTGGAAGGCAAGCCACCAAGTAACTCAGTAATCCCACATGATCATTATGTGGTTGTGACAATTGCACGAGTCATCAAAAGTGTAAAATTTACAACAAAAATAATTTTATAGTTGGGGTCACCACAACATGAGAAACTGTATTAAAGGGGCATGGCATTAGGAAGGTTGAAAACCCCCACTAGTGTAAATGATTTTCTAAAAACTAATCTTCTTTGCAAACACACGTTTAACAGGTATTTTCAACGTATTTTTCAATCTATCTTCATTTACAGTTGATCAAATAACATTTTTGATTGATTTTAATTTCACATGATGTACCAGATACAGGTAATTTCTAATAATATAGTCTTAACCATAGGACAAGATTTATAAAAATCTCATCTCATAATTTCACAATTGCAATAATTTCAATGTCTTAGTTTCTGTGAGATTGATTCTAATGGCTTTCAAACAGTCACATATTTCTTACTAAAAGATGACCAGAAAAGTCATCATAGGTTTCATTTATATTTGGCAAGGATTTCTGAAGTCTTTCTTTTTGGCAGATAAATATTCAAGAAAATGGCTGACTGGTCACAAATATTTGCTTTATCTGATCCACTGCTTTAGAGTGAGCAACAGAGCTGGAGGTAAATGACTGAGACGTTCTAACATTTTCCTTTCCATATCTTCTGGCAATAGAAGAACACACCACTTCTGGTTAATATCTACTAGTAGTTTGATCTTCATCTGTTGGCTATAGTCTAATAATATTTTATATAAAAGCTTTCTAGTAACTAATTTTAATACAACCACTACTTCTTCAAAAGGTATTTATTTAAGGTAACTACTAATTTATATCACTTATGTATTATTTTGTTTCCTTGATTTAGTTTTAGTTTTAGTTAGTTTTTTTTTTTTTGAGACAGAGCCTCAAGCTGTCACCCTGGGTAGAGTGCTGTGGCATCACAGCTCACAGCAACCTCCAATTCCTGGGCTCAAGCGAGTCTCCTGCCTCTCTGCCTCCCAAGTAGCTGGGACTACAGGCGCCCGCCACAATGCCTGGCCATTTTTTGGTTGCAGCCACCATTGTTGTTTGGCAGGTCCAGGCTGGATTCGAACCCGCGAGCTCAGGTGTACGTGGCTGGTGCCTTAGCCCATTGAGTCACAGACGCTGAGCCTTATTTTTAGTTTTAAAGCAACGAACAATAAAAAAATAATTTCTATTTTAGAGATAGTACTCAAATTCAATCTCGCCAGCCAGATTCAAGAGATGTTAGGGTTCTCCACCCAAACCCAAGATGGCATCCTAACATATGTTCTTGAGCTGTTTTTCTGAAACCCCCACCAGATGGAAAATGCAGATAAAGGAGAACCAAAAAATTGATTCTTTGTTCTAAGTTTCTCCCTCAGGAGCCTGGAAAGAGTCACACCCACCTCGACATCCCATCTGAATCCTTGAATCCACTTATGGTCTGCAGACTACCTCCCCTCAGAATATCCTACCTTTTTATGACAGACCTTCATGCATTAATACTTGATTTTTGCCTGCAACTTTCTGCCTTTAAACCTTCTTGCATATAAGCCATTGAAGAGTTCGAGTCTAAACCATTTGCTGCCTATACTCCTTTCTGGGTGCCATGCCATGAAAACTTTTTTCTCCTATTGCAACTCTTGGCTGCAGCATCTGGTTTAGCCATCCTAGGCAAGCGAACCCCAGTTTTGTTTGGTAACATCTTGAATCTGCATGACCAGCTTAATCCACGTTTACCATGCTTTTCCTGGTTAACTCCCTGTAACTGGTCACCCCAAGATGCTTCCTTCTTTAACTCAGCAGAGGATGCATTTAACCTGAATTCAGAGGCACCTATTTTTTTCTTTTTTTATTTTCACTTTGTTGCCCTCAGTAGAGTGCCATGGGGTCTTCATAGCTCACAGCATCCTCAAACTCTTGGGCTCAAGAGATCCTCTTGCCTCAGCCTCCTGAGTAACTGGGACTACAGGTGCCTGCCACAACACCCAGCTAGTTTTTTTTTTTTTTTTTTTTTTGCAGTTTTGGCCCGGGCACCGAGTTTGAATAAGCCACCCCCAGGATATGGGGCTGGTTCCCTACTCCTTGAGCCACAGGCGCCACCCCATGCAGCTAGTTTTTTCTAATTTTAGAAGAGATAGGATCTCACTCTTGCTCACGCTGATCTCAAACTTCTGAGCTCAAGTGATCCATTTAGGTGTCCCAGAATGCTACGATTACAGGTATAAATCTCACCTTTTTGAGATTTACTGCTTTCCCTCAGTTCTCTTATGGATATAAGAAGTATACAAGCTAGTAAACATTTGTTTTCCTCTTATTAATCTGTCTTTTGTTACAGAAGTGTGTTCCAGTTAAGAATTTATGAGAGTAGAAAGTTACTTTTCTTCCTTATACCAACGAATATCTAGTCAGTGTTCACATTTTGAATTGTACCATGACTGCCTTTTTGTTACACATTTTTTTTTTGTTTGTATCAAAATCCAAATAAGGTCCATAAAATGTAAATTGTTGCTCCTTCTTATGTCTCTTCTAATTTATAGGTTTTCTTTCCATCTCTTCTTTCCCATTAGGGTGGGTTTTCACTTTTTCTTTCTCTTTTCTTTTCTCTCTCTCCTTCCTTCCTTCCCTCCTTCCTTCCCTCCCTCCCTCCCTCCCTCCCTTCCTTCCTTCCTTCCTTCCTTCCTTCCTTCCTTCCATCTTTCCTTCCTTCCTTCCTTCCTTCCTTCCTTCCTTCCTTCCTTCCTTCCTTCCTTCCTTCCTTCCTTCCTACCTCTCTTTCTCTCTCTTTCCTTTCTTTCTCTGTTACCCAGACTAGAGTACTCCTGGCTTTAACCAGTCCTCTTGCCTCAACCTCCCAAAGTGCTGGGATTACAGGCATGAGCCACTGAGCCTGGCCAAGGATGGGTTTTCTTAAATGAAGATAGAGATTTGCATTGAAGAAGTATACATAAAGGCAACAATATCTAAGAATTATAAGTATAGTAGTAATTACTTGATACAACATATACTTTTTAACCAATGGTATATGAAGTAATTTACACACAATTCTGTGAGTTAGGTACTACTATTTTGTAATTTTGAAATTGAGGAATTGGGGCATAGAAAAGTTCAGCAACTTGCTGTAGGACACACAGTTTGTAAGTGGTGCGTCGTGATTTAAATCCAGCTCTTAATCATACACTGCTTTTTTACAGCTAACATTTATGTAGCACTTGCTAGTGCCAGGCACTATTTTAAGGACTTTATTTGAATTAACTCATTTAAGCCTCACAACACCCCTGTGAGATCAATAGGATCATGGTCCTGGTTTTATAGATGAGTGAGCCAAGACACAGCCTTTAAGACCCCCCCACCCCAGTCTCTGAGATTGCACAACTAACAAATAGTAGAGCTGAGATTTAAAACCCATATGGTTCCTGCCACAACCTGGGCTCTTAAACACTGACATACTTTGCTTTCCCTGAGAGTGGTACATTGTCAAAGAGCTGGAAAACTTGAGTTAGAATCTGGAGAATGTCTGAAGAGACCCGATATGAAGTTTAATTTTGGAGCTTTCCCTTGGGTTATAGAAAGACTTGACTTTAACAAACAGCTTACAAACCTTCCCTCCTAACTTGCAGTTTTCTTTAGTTAGGTCTGAGCAAATTGGTCTGGGGCCTGCACAGTCAAGTGAGCTGTCACCAAGACTCATATGAAGGCAGTAACACTGTGGATAGGACTATGAAGTGTAAGATCCCTTCCCGGCTGGGCCAGGATACACAGAAGGGCCTGGGTAAAGCAGCTTCTAGATGGACCACTAGGAGGAGGCTTGTTAGATAGTGAGGAACAGCTCTCCTGGGAAAGAGGACAAGGAGGGACCAGGCCTCCATCTTGGTGCCTCCCACCTTAATTTTGTCAAGACTGATAGTTCACACCTGGGGAGGAGGGATCATCCTACCAATCTATCAATCTGAGCTTAGCGAGCCTGCTGCAAAAGGATGTAGAAGATTCTCTAGCCTAGCAACAGGTATAATAAAATCCCAAAGGTAACCTAGAGCACCCTTAAGACTAATTATTATGTCATTAGCTTAAATCTCCATTGTGCTCTATACCCCCTCACTGGTCTCTCAGAGAGGCTCATGGGAGGTCCACAAGTGCAGTAAGCCTCAAGTTTCAAGGTGACCTCTGAACCCTCAGGTAGGCATGATCTAGACAATATAAAAGAGAATCAGAGGTCACAACCCAATGCTTTTTCTTTGATGGAACAATGAGGACCAGTTTGCTGTCTGTGGTGACCATATCTTGCCTTGTAAACTTCCTTAATCTTTCTCAACAAACTTTGTTTCATGCTTGCCTTACTTTGGAGTGTCTGGTCATTCTTCAGCACTTTGAGAACTGAGAACTGAAGACACAGGCAGCTGCCTGAAACCCAACAGACTCAGGAGACTTACTCACCCTTGCCCCCAAATTCTAGAGGTGGCACTTGCAGAGGAATGGGAAGGGCTGACATTCATGTTATACCTTTTGTTGTCCAGCTCAAAATAAAATAACCAGGAAACTAGTTCATCTTTGGACCTAACTTCTTCCTTCTGCAGTGTATAGAAAGAAACCATTTTTTTTAACCCTTCCTAGTTCTTAGCTGGAACTCCCTACAATAAAAGACACATAAAAAAGAGAAAAATAAACAGAAGTTTGCTAACATGTATGCATCTGGTATACATGGGAGAGGATATCAAGGACTCTCACCGAGCAACTCTCCACAAGTAGATGTCAAAGAAGAAGTTCAAACTTTAGGTTTAAATACCATCATTTACTGAAACAAAGAAAGGCTGTGAGGAAAGGCTAATTATCATTGTGGAATGATGGTCAAGAAAAGTATAGTAAACAAGAGTAAAATTGTTAAATAGGCACAAATCAGTGCCTTCTCCTTCTATAAGAATTTCTAGCACTTTGGTCATCCTTCTTTTCTGGTATACAGAAGAGGGAGATACCCTCACAAATGGAGATTTCCCTTATAAATGTAAATTTCTCTTACAAAAGGATAAATTGTACTCTTGTTTTCAGAGTTTCTCCTGTGTCTGCAGTTTCTTAAAATAACCAGCTCAAAATAATCCTTATGCCAAAAGGGAATATTTTGGGTGGCATATTCTGGTCTCTTAGTCTAGTTATTTTTTGGAGTGGTGTTCTCTAAACCATCATCAGTAGACACTGCATCATTCAGAGGGAAACTCTGGAAACAATGCAATCATTCTCAGGCTTATCCTTTTGGTAAGTCCATACCAAACATGAGTACAAGATTTGTGTTTTTAGTGTGCTCTTGGCTGAAGAATGTCCAGATATTCTAAAGCAAGGCAAGTGTGAAACAAAGTTCATTGAGGAAGAGAAAGATAGGTTTACAGAACAAGAGCAAGGTATAAATTTACAGAGAAAGATACATTTATCATAGATTAAAAACAGGCACCCTTGTTGTGACAAAAATTGGGTCCAACTTGAGGTTCTCTGGGTCACCTTGAAACCACTGAGTTTTACTGTGAGCCTCTCTGAAAGCCTATGGGGGAAGGGATAAACTACAATGTAGAATTAAGATAATGACTTGATAATTAGTCTTAAAGTTATTCTAGGTCACCTTCTAGACTCAATTATACTTATGCTACTTGGCCAGTGGACTAGGGAGTCCTTTGTATCCTTTGGCAGTGGCATGCTAAGTTCTCATTGGTAGACTGGTGGGATGTTCCCTCCTTCTCTAGGTGTGGGCAGTCTCTTGAAATAGGGTTAAGGTGGGGCAGCACCAAGATGGGGGACTGAGGGCTCATCCTTGTCCTTTTTCCCTAGGAGAGCCAGAATCCTAACTATCTAGCTAACACTTGCACAGCAATTACCTGAGAACATCACTTTTTCTTGGTATGAAAGGGAAGGACTGTCAAGTACATAATTTTATCACTGTCCCATACACTCCATTTGCCTTTCTTTCACTTTTTTATCTCCATTTTTCCCTTGCATTTTGAGTACTTATAAAGACTTTTATGGGCAGACAATGGCTGAACTCATGCCCTTAGAATCTCTAAGTAATCAGGCTTAGTCCAAGCAAACCTCAGCCATTATTTTACATTATAACAGAGTAGCTAAGAGGGAGAAAGAAATACCCTCTTGTTGTAGAGGGAATGGCCTGAAAAAAAATGGCAAAAGTATTTTCTGTCTCCCCAATTTTTAGGGAACTGAAACCTCCTGTCTCAGGCCAGTAGTTGGGAGAAGAGAATGTCTCTTGTTCTTTTTGCCACAGGAGATAACTGAAGATGGGATTAGTCCAGGTGGAGGTCACAGAATGTCTTAGCCAAAGATTTGCTGAGTGGGGGCAGAGACCATGAGATTGTCTGGGACCAAGATAAGATTATGGAATCAGAACATTTAAAAGCTCTGAGATTCTCCTCAGAAGTAGGCATTTGAATTTTGAGACCTTTGTCTCCCATTTTCCTCCTTTGCTGGCAAAGTAACAAACTTCTTTTCTCTTCAAATTGCTTGTTCCTTTTTAACTGATGCAGCTTCGGGGGACAAGTGCTGAACTTTCTGTAACACTCTGAGAGTAGAGGAAATTTATTTCAGTCCTAGAACCTGGTCTCCTTTTACAGATGTTAAAAAAATCTGGAGCCTCCTAGGAAAAAAACATTAATGTTCCTGGAAAAAAGTAATACATATTTAATTAAGCTGGAACTATTAAAAGATAATTTTTTCGAAATTGAAATTATAACTCTCATACAAATATGAAATGAACAAGTGCCAAAGATTTTATAAAATTCTTTCATTAATGAGGAAACCAGTAAAATGTTAAAACATGTTTAAAGAAAAAATCTGAGACACAGACATACATATAGGCAATCAGAAAGGATGAAATGAGATTGCTAATAGATTCAAAATTTGCTAATAGGCCAATAAAATGTAATGGTTAAAGTCATCATTTCTACAAGGGAAAATCAAATATATCTCTATTGGACAAAATTTATTTGCATCTCTGTGGATAAGGATCATTTGCATTGCCATCAGTTTTCTACCACTCACAGAGTTGTAAAATAGCCTAGAGTCAAAGGCAGTAAGAGGCACAGGAACCCTATAAAATCAGAAAAGCCTCTAGCGTCTTCCAGAGGAGGCATACCTTTTCACTGAAAGTAATCTTTTACCCATTTCGAAGTCTTTCACAATCTTTCCTGAGAGATTTATACTTTTATCAAGTACAGCAACCAGGAAGGTAATTTTGTGAATAGAGTGCTTAAAACAGTAATAACGTTTACAGAGGATCTGTTAGCCAGTTACCACTTTCCTACGCTGCCTCTTTTTTTCCCTAAATGTGCCTCTGTGTTTCAAACTGTCATCATGGAAGATTTGGGTACTGGAATAATGCAGAAAACTATAATATTGCATCCAACAAAACCTGACCTGAAAAAAGTGAATAAATCGTTTGCCGTATTTCAATCAATGGAAAAGAAGCCATATTCAGTAAGGTAATTTAAGGAGGTTTATTCTGAGCCAAATTTGAGGACCATGAGCTGCAGCCATACCCAAGAAGCTTTGAGCATGTGTACTTGAAATGGTGGGGTTACAGCTTGGTTTTATACATTTTAGGGAGGCAGAGAGTACAGATGAGATCATAAATCAATACATAGAAAACATACATTGGTTTGGCAAAAAAAAGGTGGGACATCTGGAAGCAGGGAGCTTACAGGATATAGGTGGGTTTAAAGATTCTTTAGCTGGGCTCAAGATATCCAATGCCAATGCCAGGGTGTGGTTGTATACATTACTAGGTGTGGTGGGCACCTGTAGTCCCAGCTACTTGGGAGACTGAGGCAAGAGAATCATTTAAGTCCAAGAGTTTGAGGTTGCTGCGAGCTGTGACGCCACAGCATTCTACCCAGAGCAACAGCTTGAGACTTTGTCTCAAAAAAATAAATAAATAAATAAAAGTAAAATAAAATAAAATTTGAGGCCAGGCACAGTGGCTCACACCTGTAATCCTAGCACTCTGGGAGGCTGAGGTGGGAGGATCCCTTAAGCTCAAGAGTTTAAGACCAGCCTGAGCAAGAGTGAGATCCTTTCTCTACTAAAAATAGAAAAAATTCGCCAAGTGTGGTGTTTGGCGCCTGTAGTCCCATCTACCTGGCAGGCTGAAACTAGAGCACACCTTGAGCCCGGGAGTTTGAGGTTGCTGTGAGCAAGGCTGAGGCCATGGCACTCTGACCTGGGCAACAAAGTGAAACTCCATCTCAAAAATTAAAAAGGTAAAAAAGATAAAAATATTGACCAGTAGGTACTCTATTTTCATTTTAGTGACAGAGCTCACTGCTGGAATGTAAAAACTAATCCTTGAAGTTACACACGTTAACCCTGACATCTCTTCCCAGACTCCAGGTACTGGTCACAGATAGGTTTTTTTCAACATCTGGCTCCTGACATGCTCTGGCTCAGTGCTTCAATTATTCCAGCCAAAACTTGTTTCTCCCACTCATCTGGTTATTCTTTCTCATACCAGGAGCTAGAAATTTTCAGGATCACAGTGGTAGAGTCTCCAGGAATTTCCTTTTGCTGAGGGGCAAAGATCATGACCACTAAGAGTCAAATATCAACGTCCATGCCCAGCAGGAATGATTATCCAAATAAAAGTGAACAAAAGATATCAAAACTTCAAATAGCAGCAGGAAGAGCCTGCCAGAAGTAATTCCTAAAGAAAAGTTCAAGAATATATTATCTCCAGCACAAAACTGGAAAATACTAAAATAAGATACCCAATGCCAACGCCAGGGTGTGGTTGTATACGTGACTAAAGCTGTTTGGGAAATTAAATGGCTTTATAAGCAAGAACCTTAGAATATTATACCCTTTGATCCAACATGAACTCTTCTGGGGAATAATTCAAAATAAAGTAAACAACAACAATCTATCTGGGAGGAAAAAAAAAGACTCAAGAAAACAATCCCATTTATGATAGCATTATTTAAAAAATACATATTAAAAAATTAATCAAAGAGGTGAAAAATATATACACTGAAAATCATATGACATTGATAAAAGAAATTAAAGAAGATACAAATAAATGGAAAGATACCCTGTGATGAACTGAGCATGGTGGCACATACTTATAGTTCCAGCTACTCAGGAGGCTGAAGTGGGAAGATTGCTTGAGCCCAGAAATTTGAATCCGGCCTGGGCAATATAGTGACACCTCATCTCTACAAGTAAACAAATAAGAAAAGATATCCATGATCATGGATTAGAAGAATTAATACTATTAAAATGTCTACATTACCCCAAGCAATCTGCAGATTCAATGTAATCCCTATCAAAATTCTAATGGTGTGTTTCACAGAAATAGAATAAATAATTGTAAAATTCTTAATGAATTAAAAAAAAAAAAACCTACCAAAACTCAATAACCCAAATAGTCTCAAGAAAAAGGAATAAATTTAGAGGCATCATACTTCCTGATTTCAAATTGTAAAACAAAGCTTCAGTAATCAAAATAGTATGGCATTAGAATAAAAACAGATACATAAAAAAATGGAACAGAAGTAAACCCAAGCACATACAGTCAATTGATTTTCGATGCCAAAAATACGCCACGGCAAAAAAGACTTCAATAAGAGATGTTGAGGAGGCTGAATCAACTCAAAAGGGATTAAAGACTTAAATATAAGATCTGAAACTATTAAATTCTTAGAAGAAAACATAGTGAAAAGTCTTCCTTCACAATGATCTTGGCAATGATTTCACCAAAACACCAAAACACAGGCAAGAGTTTATGCATAAAAAGGTTTCTAGTATTATTTGTAATAATAAAAAATTGAAAACAACCTAAATCTAACAATTTAGATTTGATAAGATTGATAAGGAAATAGTGGTTTGAGCATATTTTAAAATAAGATCTGAGTATTTGAATCATGATTGTAAAGAGCTTGAAAGACACAGGAAAAGTTATGACAAGGATTTTTAAATAGTTTCTATCATAGAAAATTTTCAGAAAGAAAAGTAGAGAGATTAGCATAATAACTTCAGATATCCATCAGTCTGCTAAACAATTATCAAATTCATTGATTTTTTAACTCATGCAAAGTAAATTAATTTTATCTACCCCATTCACTTTCCCACATAGATATTTTGAAGCCAATCCCAGCCATTGTATCATTTTATATGAAAATCTTTCAACATATATCATTAGGAGATAAAAATGCCTGAAAAGAAAAAAAAAAACAAGGCCAGGCATGATGGCTCACACCTGTAATATCGGCTGAGCCCAGGAGTTGGAGACCAGCTTAAGCAAGAGCAAGACATAGTCTCTAACTAAAAATAGAAAAACTAGCCAGGCACTGTGGTGGGCACCTATAGTCCCAGCTAGTCAGGAGGCTGAGGCAAGAGGATCCCTGGAGCCCAAGAGTTTGGGGTTGCTATGAGCTATGATGCCATGGCACTCTATCTAGGACACAGAGAGACTCTGTCTTTAAAAAATAAATAAACAAACAAACCCTCCCCCCAATACCACTTGCAACCTAAATAATTAATAATACACCTACCAGGAAATAAGGCATTAGAAATACATATATATTCTAAATAAAGAACCACAATTGCATTTCTCTCATCAATTCCTTTGGTCCTATATAATTAATTTTTGTTATACTGGGCTGCAGGTAAGCAATCCGATTTCACAAAGTCATCAGCTTCCAAACCCCTTACCCTCCCCAGAAAAATGAGCCCTGGAAATCCTGAACTTAGTCCACTAGTACAGTCTAAAAGTTGTCTAAGAGATTTCAGCTCAAAAGCCTATACTGAGGAGTATATTCTTTGAAGTATCAACAGTTAAGAGTACCCAGTACAGTCCTTTCTGTGAGACTCGAAGACTTTTTTGTTGAAGATCTGATCTCTGGCTTGTAACTTACAGCAGAGCCTTCAGGCTCTGAGAGAGAAGCAGAAAGGACCTCTAAGACTCATGGCTGGGGTTCCTTTATTACAGTAACTAGCAGTATCAGAGTGGAGGAGAACAGAGTTGCCTGATGTATGTGTGTCTCATAGGGTTTGATCAATGTTTCCCCAAAGGGTAAGGACATATTAGGGACAGCAAAGGCATTGCGAAATCAGAACCTTCCTGTAAAATGTAGGCTTTCTGAACTATTTGTATTGATAACATTGTACCTGCACAAACTTTACCTAGCCAGTCTTATAAAAGCATTGAGCTCTTTACAAAATATCAAGCTCCTCAAAAAACTTAATTATTTACAACATTCCCTTTGTCATAAAGTGAAAGAGCACATTTTTGTGATTTTTCAGAGGCTGTCTGGGAATCTCTAAGACAGTATTATAAACATCCTGAGAATTTCACTTTTTTTGAATTTAAGGTCTAATCTTCTGAAGGCAAAAGCAACAGATTTAACCAGAGATTTGGTCTGTGCTTAGGACAGGCTCACAAGTACCTGAGAAAAAAAGTTAAACAACAATACAATATTTTAAAGTAAGCGTAGAAGTAGATAAAACAATTTTAAGAAATCTCAGTTCTTTCCAATGTGAGGAGACTTTGGTTTTCTGTTCTTAAAAAAGAAAACCATGGGCTCGGCACCTGTGGCTCAGCGGGCTAAGGCGCCAGCCACATACACCTAAGCTGGTGGGTTCGAATCCGGCCTGGGACCGCCAAACAACAATGATGGCTGCAACCTAAAAATGGCCAGGCGTTGTGGCGGGTGCCTATAGTCCCAGCTACTTGGGAGGTGGAGGCAGGAGACTCGCTTGAGCCCAGGAATTGGAGGTTGCTGTGAGCTGTGATGCCACAGCACTCTATCCAAGGTGAAAGCTTGAGGCTCTGTCTCAAAAAAAAAAGGAAAATCATGGGCGGCGCCTGTGGTTCAGCGAGTAGGGTGCCGGCTCCATATACCAAAGGTGGCGGGTTCAAACCCAGCCTCAGCTGAACTGCAAAACAGAAAAATAGCCAAGCGTTGTGGCAGGCGCCTGTAGTCCCAGCTACTTGGGAGGCTGAGGCAAGAGAATCGCCTAAGCCCAGGAGTTGGAGGTTGCTGTGAGCTTTGTGATGCTATGGCACTCTACCCAGGGCCATAAAGTGAGACTCTGTCTCTACAAAAAAAAAAAAAAAGAAAGAAAGAAAGAAAATCATGGCCACCATAAAATCAACACAAAGCACAGAAAATTATTCTGGTGCAATATAAATCTCCATTATCTCGATAGATCCCCCGAAAGGTAAACAATAACCGACGTTACCCTGTTAGGAGCTGTAAAACCAGTTTATCATTTTAATACAGAGAAATCCAAGTTCTATTTTTGCATCCATTCAATATTTGGCAATAACGGATTCCAAGTTTCTTTTTAAAAAATTATCTTTTGAATAAGTCCATCAAAACTGAGAAGACTTCGCCAAAATATTAACATATTTTATAGGTTCTTTTCAGACAAGCAAGACAAACATGGTACACTTTCAACTAATCTACAGTTTTCAATATCAACTACGGTTTGTCTTTCCCTGTCCTAGTTTATGTTCTAGACATATACTTTCCTTTGAAACAAAACAACTCACTTTTTCCCTGAGAAACAAAAAAAATTCCTGCACTTAGGAAATGTTGTACTTCTCCATGCCATTGTTTGCACTATTGCCACTATCACATATTGGCAGCATACTCATACGCACTATAACTTTAAATTAACCTTTATGCACAGAAAAAAGTGGAATGTGAATAATTGATAATGGAGTTATTTGTATATGGTACGAGCAAAAATGAGCACATCCATTAATATGATCCAAAGGTATGCCCCCCTGTAGCATAGTAAGATAAAAATAAATGTGCATGCATTTAAAAACTATGCTTAGCAATTGATGCTTTTGTGTCATATTATAGACATTATCTAGGTATGCGAAGATTATCTATCAATTATAATTTTTCAATTTAATTTTTATTTTTCTTTGAGGATAGAGGGAAGGAGGAGAAAAGAGGAGGGACAGAGGGAAAAAAATCCATCAATTAAGATTTTTTTTATCAATTACGATTTTAATGTTAACTTGAGATCAGAATTATATTTGAGCTAACATACTATAAAAATATGATTGTGAGATCTAAAAAATTATTCAAATTATAATTCAATGTGGTTAGACATGTAATTTTACTTTTTCATGATCCTTAACATTATTAAATTGTAATATTAGCTTATTTTATCAATAAATCAGTATATAAATTTAAGAGAGTTCAGAAAGCAAATCTAGGTCTTCTAGAAAATAAAATGTACAAATATATTATACTTAACATACTAAAATCAGAGGAAAAGTATCATTTTTTCTACAAGAAAATTATAAACTAGCCTGATTTATCTAAAGATTTATCATGTGTTATATTGTATATTATCCCTGTGTTATCCATATTTACATATGTGTATTATATGTGTTATAAATTATATATAATATTATGTATTATTATATATTTTAGACCATTATATGTTTCTCCTTAGTACTTTCTGAAATAATTTTTTGTTAAAAGGTTAGAATATTAAATATTTAGTGTCTTTATTTGGTGGGAATTCTGGAAATATTGGATTTATGTAGGCACTTATTACTCTATATAACAACTAGAACCAAGTTCCTTTAATTTAAGAGACCTTATAATCTAATTTACTAACACCCTTCAGAGGTAAAAAAGCATTTCACACATACAATGGGAGAGAAGTTTTTCTCAATTGCAGAGAGCTAACTGGCTTCAGCTGTATAACCTTAGCTGCAGGTCAGAAGTAAACATAGAAACAAAAACTCACCATTCCAGTTTTCAAAGGACTGTTTCCTTTTCTTTTCTTTCTTTTTTTTTTTTTGCAGTTTTTGGCCAGGGTCAGTTTTGAACTCGCCACCTCTGGTATATGGGGCCGGCACCCTATTGCTTTGAGCCACAGATGCCGCCCAGACTATTTCCTTTTCTAGTGGGCACAAAATATTCTCTTGATTAATTTGAGCTCACAAGTAGACACACAGAAAAACATAAAGACTGACAGCCCAGATTAGCTACCATCTCTCGCCTGATAGATAGATCCCACCATCCAGCTGGCAGAAGTCACTGAATGGTAAGATCATAAAACAAAATTTCCCTAAATAATTAGCCATGTGTATATCAGAATTATATACAAGGCCATCTTGTAACCATGAAATTGAGGCCCACCCACCCAGCAGTCCCAGATCTGGCTCTAGAAAGAAACACGGACATGACCATGAGTTTTACAAGGGTGCTCTTTAGATTAAATACTTGCGACTGATCCAGTTATATAGTTGAGACAAGACTTGGGCTCTGTAGTGCCTGGACCCAGTTGTGAAAGAAAAACATGTGAGCAGATCCATCAGCTCTCCAAAACAAGTTCTAATGTGTAGCATTTGCTTATTTTGTGGTGTAAATTCTCCAAAAATGCCTATTTTCGAGCTACCCACATGATGTCTATTCCAGGTTATCTCTCTTCCCTGTGCTGTATTCTTTCCTGTAACATCTGTGACAGTCAATGTGGAGGGCTCTCTATTTTGCAGGGTAGCTTTAGTTTACTATTAGCAACCCTTATTCTCACAGAGGTCTTAATTATCCTGGTAGAAATGTGCTCCCCTGTAACTATTACCTTCTGGTGATCTAGATTAAAGGATAGACAAACCAAGAAGTCACATTAACGGGAAAGGGGTGCTGAAATAGCACGGAAATCAGTTTTGGTGCAGTTTATCACATCTCCAGGCATCACTCCTCATATAGCAGGGGATCCTGTCAATTGGTCCTGCTACACAGAAATAGACAATGAGTTCAAAGGGAAATGTAAAAACGTATATTCCTCATCTACACTGTTATCTCTGTTGAGGTTTTCTGAGAGGCGAATGTGTAAGTAGCACAAAGCACTAAGAGCAAGTCCCCCAACTTCAACATCTGCCCACTGGAGTCTGAAAATGTGGTTGTCTGAAATCTCAAAACTCGATAATACCATGTTATTTACTGAGAAAAATTTATCTTATTATCTAAATTATAAACTCTTTATTAGGCTACAATTTTTCCATTCAGATAATTGGAAAAGAACCTAAGACTACTATAATACAGTAAGTTTTGCATAATAGAAAGAAGGAACTCTTTTTTTTTTTTAGGGACAGAGTCTTACTTTATCATCCTCAGTAGAGTGCAGTGACATCACAGCTCACAGCAACCTCCAACTCCCGGACTTAGGTGGTTCTCTTGCCTTAGTCTTAGGAGTAGCTGGGACTACAGGAGCCCACCACAATACTCGGGTATTTTTTTGTTTCAGTTTGGCTGGGGCTGGGTTTGAACCTGCCACCCTCAGTACGTGGGGCCAGCGCCCTACTCACTGAGCCACAGGCGCCACCCTATCTTGTGTTTTATTAGCAGAAAAATAATTTCTCCCCACTCTTACCAGATACATGTTTAACAAATATTGAAGAGATACAGGCTTGCATTTCTGCTGGACTAAGAGCCCACATGTCTCATTCTGGCTCTGCTGATTGGTTCCAGTCCTGATATCTGGATCCTTGCAAAATAAGTTCAATCTAGTTTCCATGTGACTGACCTTCAAATACTTGAAAATAGTTACCCCATCCTCCTGCAGTCTTTTCCAGATTAAATAAGCATGCCCCTTTTTGGGAATGACTTCAAGATTTGTCATTTCCATGATTACCTTCCTCCATAGGCAGTCCAGTGTGCCAATGTACCCAAGTGGGACTCCTATTATTGAACAAACATAACATATGTCTGTTGCCACATTTATAAAAGGCAGTAATCTTGCTCAACCTGTTTTGCCAACTCTGTGGTAAAATAACAAGGGAAGTTAAAGGAAAATAACATCCCACATCCCTTTAATGGAATGGCTTAGTACCTTAAACTTCCTGGAACAATTAGAGCTCTCACCAGGCTTCTCAGAGTCCAAACAAGGGGCAGAAACCACAACAGTTATTTGAAGAGAGAATAGAAAGAATTGTTAGCAAGATATTCATTTGTTTACTGGGTAACAGAGTAAAGAGGAGTGAATACCTGTAGGTCATTGCTCCCACCTTGTGTTAGCCTATCCTGTGTTCAAGGCAAAGACAGGAAGAAACCTGCCAAGATTCCATTAGGGAATACCTGTGTGGAAGGGAAGGGGGAGGGAGCAGTGGAAACCAGGAGAGCTGTCCCAGACCGAGACAATCTGGATGAAGGAGAAAGGGGCTTCTCCTAAGAAATCCTCAGCAAAGCCATTGAAAGCCATTGTAGCCTCCTGACTACAGGCCTACCAAATCCTGTAGTCACTGAGCTACAGTCAGAGAAATGCCATTTCTCCTAGGAATCAGTCTCAGTGTCCTCACAGGGTCAGTTATTGGTAGGAGCAGCTGGAGGGCATGGCCTCAAGGCAGATTTAGCAATGGAGGGATTTCAAAGAAGAGTAGCTGGGGCCCTTGGTCAATTAAGCTTAGGGGTTTCCAGATAAGACATAGTATTCTCACCGTTAAATTTGAATTTTGGATAAACAATGAATGATTTTTTTACTGTAAGTTTGTCCAAAATATTTCATAGGATATACTTAAGCTGAAACAAGTATTTGTTGTTCAAATTTAACTGATATCTATCCAGAATATTTGTCTAATTCCAGCAACTTTAATTATACTTCCTATAGTCTACGAGGGGCGTTCCTTGGCCACTATACGCTACTAGGACAGGGAGAGGAAAGGTAAGAGGTTTGAATTATTAAAACTTCAAAACTTAGAGGAGGGTACTGAGAAGCTAAACTCCTAAGGAAGGGGCCCCCCAGCAGGTGCTGGTGGGTGGTGAGGAGATGAAGCTAGTTTTACAGGTTAAGTTGGAAAACCACAATGTGGGCCCAACTGCTCCTGCTTCAGGGACAAAGAAATGTTGCTACATGATGTTTGCAAGATCCACCAGAAGACAGAAGCCACCAAGATGCAAAGAGTATTCTCACTTATAAGAGGGAGCTCAAGGAAGGATATAAATGGACAAAAAAGAGATGGAAGGGACATTGGAAAATAAGAAGGGGAAAGGGCTGGAGAGGAGTGAGGGATAAAAATCCACCTATTGAGGCTTGGCGTCTGTAGCCCAGAGGCTAAGCTGCCAGTCATATACACTGGAACTGGTGGGTTCAAATCTAGCCCAGGCCTGCCAAACAACAATGACAACTACAACCAAAAAAAAAAAAAAAGCTAGGCATTGTGGTGGGCGCCTGTAGTCCCAACTACTTGGGAGGCTATGGCAAGAGAATCGCTTAAGCCCAAGAGTTTGAGGTTGCCATGAGCTATGACACTACAGCACTCTACCAAGGGTGACATAGTGAGAATCTGTCTCAAAAAAAAAGAAAAAAAATCTACCTATTGAGAACGACGTACACTATTCTGGTAACAGGTAAGATGAAAGCCCCGACTTTAGCAGGATGTAGTTTACCCATTTAACAAAAAACACTTATACCCTGTAAATTTTTTTTATTACAAAAATAAAGAGGCAAATCCTTCCTCCCCCCTCCAGCCTTGTCATCTTCCTCAGCACTCCTATGGCAGAGCCCACCAGAGAGCCACTGGCAAAGCAGAATTCAGAGCCAAGTATCAAAGAATGGGTTTTCAGAGTAAAAATTAGTAGCTGGCACAAATTCAAAAGATTACCAAAGATCACACCCAATTAATAGAATACTGAAAACTGATTGGACATTGGCCCCATTATAATTTCAACTTGACCCAGACTAATGAAATTCATAGTTTGATTATTTATACAAAGATCCTGCTCACCAACTCCCATTCACCATTTTAGACAGATTACATCGACAACCAACGTGATGGAAGATGGATTTGTGTTTGAGAAACTTTTTCAACAGTCAGAGCTGTGCGTCAGAAGAGAATTCTGTCAGAGGGTAAAAAATGAGGACTTATCAGAAATTCATTTAAAGGCCAGGTGTGGTGGCTCACACCTGTAATCCTAGCACTCTGGAAGACTGAGGCAGGTGGATCCTCTGAGCTCAGGAGTTGGAAACCAGCCTAAGCAAGAACGAGATCCATTTCTAAAAACAGCCAGGCATTGTGGCAGAAGCCTGTAGTCCCAGCTACTCATGGAGGCTGAAGCAAGACAATCACTTGAGTCTAAGAGTTTGAGGTTTCTGCGATTTATGATGCCACAGCACTCTACCCAAGGCCACAAAGTGAAACTGCATAAAAAAAAGAGAGAGAGAGAGAGAAATTCATTTAAGAGGTAAGAGGCCCCAAAGGAACCTAGTACCTTGAGCATACAGCAATCCAAAGCTAACACCAATCCAAATGCTTCAAAGGATGTAAAATGTGTAAAATGTTTAATGAGTAATAGGGGAATTGTACCTAGCTTTCAGCTTTCGTAACCTTTTGTAGCATTCTTATTTCATTCACATCCATGCATTCACAGGCAAATAACAAATATCAACCTTTCAAATGTGTACAGATGGAAGGGAAAGTAGAGATTTTGAGCATTTTTGGTGGGATTTATGTGATTCAAGTGAATGTGAATGAAATGTAAATAGCCGGGAAAGAAAAGAATTCTCTGTACAATAATTGTTATTTTCATTCCAAGGGTTTCAAGAATGAACAGTATCCTCTGCTAATTGTTTCCTGTATTAGTTATCTATAATTGCATAACGAATTTCCCCAAAACTTAGCGGCTTAAAACAACAATAAACATTTATTATCTCTGCCAGCTTTTGTGGGTCAGGAATTCTGGAGCAGCCGAGGTGGGTGGTTACAACTCTAGCCTTCTTTCTCATGAGGCTAGAGTTAAGATAACTCACCCCAGGGCTCAGTGGGACTGGAGGATCCCCTTTTGGGCTAACTCACACATGTGACTTGGGGGAGGGCTCCACACAGACCTCTCCCAAGCCTGCTTGAGTGATCTCACAGCATGGCAGCTAATGTTCTCCAGTTCAAGTGACCCAAGAGAATAAGAGCCAGGTGGAAGCAATGCTTTTTATAACCCAGCACAGTCTATAACATAGCAACTCCCCTATCACCTCCCTATTCTGTTTATTAGAAGCAGTTCCGTAAGTCCAGCCCACATTCATTCAAGGGGACAGGAATTAGGCTCCACCTTTTGAAGGGACATATATGTCTACTTGCTTCCAGGTGCTATAATAAAATACCTGAGACTGAGTAATTTATAAAGAACAGGGATTTATTTCTCACAGTTCTGGAAGCTGGAAGTCTAACATCAAGATGCCAGTGAGTTTAGAGTCTGATAAAGGTCTAGTCTCTTCTTTTAAGATGGTGTCTTGTTGGGGCATAGTGGCTCACACCTGAAATCCTAGCACTCTGGGGGGCAGAGGCAGGTGGACTGCTTGAACTCAAGAGTTCCAGACCAGCCTGAAAAACAGCAAGACCCTATCTCTATTAAAAAAAAATAGAAAGGCTCGGCACCTGTGGCTCAACGGGCTAAGGTGCCAGCCACGTACACCTGAGTTGGTGGGTTCGAATCCAGCCCGGGTCCGCCAAACAACAATGACAGCTGCAACCAAAAAATGGCGGGGCGTTGTGGCGGGTGCCTGTAGTCCCAGCTACTTGGGAGGCAGAGGCAGGAGACTCACTTGAGCCCAGGAATTGGAGGTTGCTGTGAGCTGTGATGCCACTGCACTCTATCCAGGGTGACAGCTTGAGGCTCTTGTCTCAAAAAAAAAAAAAAAAAATAGAACAACTATAGTTATGTTTAGTAGAAGGGAAGAAGAAAGGGGAGGGGAGGTTGGATATAGGAGGAGGGAGTATATTTGGGGGGACCTCACCTAACCTCAGCTAATGTGCATGATGCAATGGTACATTTCAAAACTATTAAGAAATGAGTATAATTGTGATGGATGTGTTACTTAGTTCAATGTAAGCATTTCACACTGTAT
>CAUYON010067296.1:0-15907 GCA_963573935.1 Arctocebus calabarensis | reverse complement strand
TTACGAAGAATCTACAGGCTCACACATTTCCCAGTGTTGGTCAGCAGATGCTTGTTATATTAATTTCAGGTGAGAAGGAAAAAATTACTATGCAACATGTACATTCCAGCACTCAGTCTCTGAGTGCTTGCTTTTTGTGCTATAACTTTATCCAGGAAAATTAAATTGGAAAAATCCATATTTTAAATTCAGAATGTTAATTCCCTTTGGTAATTAATTATTTATTTATTTATTTGCTGTTTTTTTGGCCAGGGCTGGGTTTGAACCCACCACCTCTGGCATATGGGTGCACCCTACTCCTTTGAGCCATAGGCGCTGCCCTGTTAATTCCCTTTTTAATTATAAAATTAGAATAGTTCCTATGGGGGAAATGACCCTGAGGCATAATGAAAACACATTAAAAATGAAGTAATCCTAGAGAAATTAATCTAATTCAAGTTAAAAATTTTAGTTTCCAATAAAATATCAATAAAGTGATTCAAGGTTGTTGAAATCAGTACTGCTGAATATGGCTTCTGGGGTATCAGGTTGTTTAATATGAGGCTATGACAAGAGTACTAGTAGCTGCCTTCTCTGGCCCCGAGTAGAGTCTGATTCACTCACCTTGGTCCCTCCCAGGCCTGGAAAGCATCCTATGAACTCACTGTTGGGGTCTTCCTTCCCTTTTCCCAAACCATTCTAATCTACACTAAATCCTTTACTGAGTTATGGGGTCTGGGATCCATGACCACTCCCTGCCTTAATTTTCTCTGGTCCTTTTTCCTCCAAATTTGGAGTTTGGTCCTCATCTCCTCCATTGAGACTGGGTTCATTGCTTGTGTTCCTGTTCCCCTGTGCATTCACCAGAAGGAGCTCCCAGCCTGTGCACTGGGACCTTTGTCACCTTTGGAGCTCAGTGCTTACCCCAACTCCATGAGAACCTCCTACACAGGGCTCAGAGGGGAAACATGAGGAGAATGGGAGATTCCACTGAAGTTGGGAAAAAACACCCTCCATATCTCTGTGCACTGTGATCACCTGGATGACACAGGATGTCAGGTTAGTAGGCTGAAGGAAGAGACAGGATTGAAGTCAGAGAAGGCAGGATGGGGTCGAATGGGGAAAACATAAAGCCATAAAATAACTTCTTCCTGAATTGTCACCCAAGAAAGGAGCCTGATCCATGGCTTAGAGGGGTTGTTGGAGTGGAGAAAGAGAAAAGGAAAAGAAACTAAAGAAGAACATTTATTTTTATTGTTCCAAAGTAATGTCAAAGGCCAAAGGATAAACAATAAGGACACCAACAAAAATAAAAAATACTCCTTCAATCATGTTTTCTCCTCTCACTCATTTTGTTCTTATCCAAATTTCTAGGAAGAAGAACCTGAACTTTCTATGTCTACTTTATTTCTCATTTACTCATGGACCATTTTCAACTTGTCTTTTGTATCTGCCCTGATATAAAACCATTTTTTTTCGGTTACCTCCAGGGTGTCAAACCCACTGAGCTCTTTCAATCCTCATCTTACTTGATCTCTGAGTTGTGATGGTCCATGTCAACCACTCTTTTGTTCTGGTTTTGGTGACATCAACCTTTCTTCATCTTCCTCCCTTCATGGTGGCACCTTTTTATTCTCCCTTCTAAGCAACTGTGTCACTCTCTGGCTATTGAAAATTGGTGGCCCAGGACTCCATTTCAGAGTTTCTTCTCTCCATTTTTCTGAGTTATCTCTTCTATGCCTATGTCTTCTATGAGCATGTATAGGCATAGAAGTCATGGGCATGTCTACAAACTCAATCTCTTTCTTGAGCTCATTGTAAATTTCCCTCAGATGTACCCCAAACCTATGTTTCCTTCTTATATTAGCTTTCTTGTTAGCATGTGGGAAGTAAACTTTCTGCATCAGGTAGAGAAGAGAGATCAGCGGCAGCAGTGAGCATGGTTGTTTCCAAAGCAAGAGATGCCCAGAATAAAAAAAAGTAAGTTTCCTACAGAGTCCAGAAAAAGAAAGGCCACTAAAACATGTTTAACAATGGCCTTAATGGCTTTATTAATATCCATTCTCAGTAATTAAGATAGTGCTATATTGGTTTGAGGACAGATAAACAGACCAATGGGACAGAAGAAGGAGACCTAATTTATAGCAAAAATGTCACTGCAGTTCAGTAGGGGAACAATATGGTCTTTTCAGAGAACAGTGTTGCATCAGTCAGTTATCCACAAGGAAAACGATGGACTTAGAAACCTGACTCACACCATACAACAATTAATTCAAGTTAGATAATAGAGCTAAACATGAATGGTAAAATAGTAAAGCCTCCCAGAGGAAAATATATGTGGACACCTTCATGATCTTACATTTCTTAAATAGGACATGAGAAGCACCAGCCATAAAAGAAAAAATGTATAAATTGGACTTCATTAAAATGAACAATGTCTATTGATCAAAAGGCACCTCTGAGAGAGTGAAAAGTCAATCCACATACTTAGAGAAAATGTTTGCAATACAAATATCTGACCGAGGACTCATACCCATAATGTACAAAGAACTCTTAAAAGTAATATGTAGAGCACAGATAATTCACTTAAAAATGATTAATAGGTACACAAAAAGTGGCCTATTTGTGTGAAAAGTTCTGATCTTTTTGGGCTACTATAACAAAATTATCAGAAGTAAATGGCTTATAAATGGTGGAAAATTATTAGTATTATTTGTAGCATTTATCACAGTTCTAGAGGCTGAGAAGTCCAGGATCAAGGCCCTGGTGGATTTGATGTCTGGTGAGGGCCTGCTTCCCCAGAGATGGCTTCCTCAGGGGTATTCTCCAATGTTGAGGTGTTTCATTTGAATCTCTTACATAAAGGGTACTAATCCTATTCATGATATAATCCCTTCCCAAAGGCCCCACCTCTAATACCATCACCTTGGGGGTTGGGATTTCAGCTTAGGAATTTGGACATTCAGACCATAGCAGTTCCTCAACATTATTGGACAGCAGGGAAATTCAAGCTAATATTATAACTTGATACTACCATACAACTCTCTGAAATGGATAAAATTAAAAAGACTAACAGCTCAAGTGCAGACAAGGATGTGGACCAATTAGGGATCTTAGGTATTACTGCTGGGAGTGTAAATGGGCACTATCACTTTAAAACAGTTTGGAAGTAGCTAGGGAAGCTAAACATATATTTATTCTATAACCAGCAATTATACTCCCAGATGTATATACAAGAAAAATGGCTTTTAAGCACATTGAAAGATAGGTATGAGAATATTTATGGCAGCATTATTTATAATAGCACTGGAAACAATCCAAATGTCTATTGATAGTAGAATAGATAGATATATTGTGCTATATTCACTCAATAGAATACTACACAGAATTATAAAAGAATAAGTTATTGCTATTTGACATAACATGGATAAATCTGAAAGACATAATGATGAGATAAAGAAGCCAGACACAAGGATTATACATTATATGATTCCTTTATACAATGTCCAAAAGCAGGCAAAATCTGTGGTGATAGAGGTCAGAATAGTGGTTACATTTGGGGAATTCTGATGGAAGCGGCATGAGGAAGCCTGCTGAAGTTCTGGAAATAGTCTATAGTGTGATCTTGGTGGGAGTGAGGAGGTATACATATATCAGTTAAAATTCATTGAGTTGATACTTAAAATACAGGTATTTTTATAGTGCGTAAGTTATACTGTAATGAAAAAATAAAATAAAAATTTATTTCAATGGAAGGAATGTTCATGATGAAAAGGACCCAAGGAATGTGAAAAGCTCCTGATATTTTGCCTTGAGTATTAATTTTTAATTGGAGGAAGATGGGGTACACAGAAACACACACATATATTTCAATAAGGATAAAAGTTGTCTTATATGTACATTCAGACAAAACCATGTTGGAGGAATCAGGGCTTCTTGGTCACTGTGCCTGATGCCAGTGCCCAGTATCAGTAGATGGAAGGGGTCAAGGGACAAGGAAAGGCTGCAGATACTAAACGCCTAAGAAAGGACAGTAGCCAGCAAAGACAGCAGGATGCCATCAGGTCTGTGAGTCTGGGAGGGCTGTGACCTCAGTCTTACGGGATGGCTGGGGGTGAGCAGTCAGTACAGCTGGAAGTGAGGAGGGAAAGCATGGACCAAAAAGAAGAGACTGGACCCCAGAGATAGCTTCAGACTCCAAGTTTTGGGTCTCCTAGGACTTCTATGGGCAAAGGGACAGAGATAGTCCTGGAGGGCCAGCGTGTGTTGGCAACAGGAGTATCCTGCATGGTCTTGGAAGGGAAGCCTGGACCATGAGTCAGCAGTGGCTTTCTTGACACCTAGGTCTTCTCAGGCACATAACCAAAGCAAAAAGACAAGTTTTGGATGCTAATATAAATGTGCATCACTATCGTTAACCAAAGATCAGTCAGTATGATTCTTCAAATGTTTTTAGCTCTAGTATACAATACTAAAAAGCCCATATTAGCCAAGCCCTCAGAATCTCATATGAAAATAAACTTTTATTTTGAAAGTCAACTCTTCAACCATGAATTTATGCAGATTAATGCTAAGAGGATTGGTTATAATCAAAAACAAATAACTAAAGAATTCAAAGTAGAAAGAACATGGGAATGGGCTTCAAGCAATTGTTTTATTGTCCTAGGGTCTCATTTTGACTTTTAAAATTCTAATATTGATCTTCACTTGAAGATTCTCTGAAGATAAATGCTCTGCAAATTAGATAAGCAAAAGCATGCAACAGGGTTTAAAACAACATTTTTGGGAATGGGCATGGGATTGACTCTGAAACAAGGGTAGAATTTCTTAAAAATCATTTTATTTCTATGGAAAGAAATAAAATTATTCTCAAATACTCCCCTGGTAACCTATAAAAGTCCTCCTTGCTAGTCTGGTTTGGGGTCAAAACCACAAAGGGGAAATCTTTTAAATTTATCTCTGCTCTGAAGCCTACATCATGATGTCATAAAAGTTCCCTGCACAATCCCCTAATTCTTCAATGTCCTGCCATAGAATAAGCCCTGGGAGGCAGAATAAACCTTTTCTGCAAATGGGAAGATTAGCAGGAGAATGGGGAGGTCTCTCTGCTTCTGCCGCCTTGACACTACTGAGTGTGAGAAGCCACTAGCTTACCATATGTTCACTTCCACTTAATTACATATTAAATGTTCGGCTGAGGAAAAGATCCAGTCCATTCAGGAATTAGCAGCATCTATATAATAAATTGCAGGATTTAAAGGAACAGAAGGTGTGGAATGTAGCACCAAGGATTGGTGTGCCTTACTTAGCTATTTTGCCACTGTGGCTTCAAAAGGAAGAGTCTCAAGTGTGAGAAGTGGATGATTAGGACAAATACGCTGAAAGAGACCGTCACGAGAGGTGCACATTAAGTGTTCTTTCCTTCCTTCTGCCAGCAGAAATGGAGTAAATGGACCATGTAAGGGAAGTAAAAGTAAAACCCTTTCCACAGCGAAGGCAGTGCTGATGAAAGACTAGGGCTCTAGCTGAGGCTGTCCCTGGCTCAGTCAAATCCCATGTGTTAGCTCCTGTCTTGCTGAAGTTGTTTCCTAGTTCTGAGCAGCATGAATCTGCTTGCAGGCAAAAATTCAAAGGGTTAGATGAGCACTTTTAAAAATACCCACAAGAAATGGCTCAACTCTAACTTGAACTTTACCTAACAAACGCAAACAAGGTAATGTAATTATTTGTATCTCCATATTAATCTGAATACCCAGGTGAAGATGTGGGAACTACCTATGCATCTGAAGCTATCGATTCCTACGAATAACCTGCGCTGACTACTTGTGGTGGCTAATTTTATGTGTCAAGTTAACTGTGCCACAGGGTGGCAGAGTAAAGGTTTCTAGGTGTGTCTGTGAGGGTATTTTCAGATGAGATGAGCACTTGGATTGGTGGACTCAGTAAAACAAATTGTTCTCCCCAGCGTGAATGGGCATTATCCAATCTAGTGGCGGCCTGAATAGGACCAAAGTGGAGAAAGGGAGAATTCATTCCTTTCCTGCCTGCTTGTGTGAGTAGACACCTCAGTCTTCTCCTGCCCTTGGACAAGGATTTACACCAGTGGCTCCTCTGATCTCAGGCTTCTATTTTTGGGTCGGAATTCCACCATTGTCTTTCCTGAGTGTCTAGTTTGCTGGTGGCAGATGGCGGGACTTCTCAGCTATCATAATCCCTGCCCCCAACTTTATATATTTCTCTCTACATATCCATCCATCCATCCATCCATCCATCCATCCATCCATCCATCCATCGCTGATCTATCTCCTATTGGTTCTATTTCTCTGGAGAACCCTGAAAAAATGCACCATTGTATCTGGAATCTAACTTCTATTGGTAGGCTGGATATATGGATTCTGAATAGTTTTCTTTCCCCTTCTGAAAGAAAGAATGTCGAGGGTTTTTTTTCCCCCCAAGCTTTCTGATTTTATCTTGGGCTTAAGCCAAGAATGCAATTGTACTTAGCAGGAGAGCCCCATCTCCAGAAAGCATTTTGAATTGAAGAGAAGAAATTGATAATTACATTTCTGCTTATTTCTTTTAGTTCAGAATTTAAGGCTACTGAGATATGTTCGAATCTTAATTCTATGATCTAGTTATCAAATAGTCATCCAAGTTTTGTGTCATCCAGAAATGTGACAAATATGCTCACTCTTGCTTCATAGGAATCATGTGACAAAGGAGCAATACCAAACACAGCTGGAGAGCCTTAGACCTAGGAACCCTGCAGGATTCATGGAGGCCTCCCCCTATGGACAAATGGACCCAACGTAGAGATTATTCCCTATAGCTGCTATTGTCCAGCCTTCATGTCTCCGTATTTACTGCAGTAGGTTTTTTTTTCAGAGCTCTTGAAGAAACAAAGTATATTGGATTTATTTCATTTCCCTGATAAAAAGAATGATGCCCTGTCAAAACAGAATTGTTTGTTGAACCTTGCTGGATTTTGTTGTTCTTGGTAAGTGACTAGTGAACTTCTGCCTTGATAATTCTCAGTGGGAATAATCATCAAATTCATCAGGCTTTGTTTCTTTGCCCTAGAAAGGGGCAGCCATTCAGTTCCTTAGCCTCTGGGTTTTCTTTTCTGTTGTTTACTGAGCAGCATCTAGACAGGTTACACACCTTATCTCTAGTCTTCCCATCAACTCTGAAAGGAAAATACTAAGTCCCCCCTCTGCCTCTCTACCTGTCCTTACACCCAACTTTCCATACTAGGAAACTTAAGCTCAAAGTGGCTAAATGAATTTCCTCAAACCACACAGTGGACTGTGGCTGTACCAAGGTTAGAAGCTAGGACAATCAAGTTCCAAATCTAAACCACAGAGCCTTCCATTCTCTGCATTTACCCAGTCTTGGCGACAGCATCATGGTTGTTTCTGCATGTCTCTCCAGGGCCTTTGGGTGTACTTCACTGGCCCCTGGTTGTCTGAACTCATATGCCAAAGGTAGCTGCTGTCAGAGCATTTCTTTCTGTTTGTGACTTTGAGGCCTTCTTGACTATTAAACTCCAGGGCTGAGGGCAGACCAGGGCTGCTGCCTGCATGCTGCTGTCCTCAGGGCTGGTCTCCATAGAGCCTGGACTGTCACAGAGGCAGAGGGAGGGCTGTGTTCCCATGGGAACTTGTTGTAACCTACCTAGTTAGTCCTGTGGCTCCAGGGGCCTGCCCATCCTTGAGACACCTGGCTTTCCCTTGGCAGATTCTCCCTCCTTCTTCTAGGGAGTAGGCTCACGTCAAGGGCCACCACAGCTTAGTTTCAGTCTCATGAGGGCTTCTCCTCTTAACTGAGTTAGTGACTGGAATTATTCACAGGTCTCCTCTGAGTGGATGAAACTCAGTTTCAAATTTCTTAGCTGTTTCCAGAGGCACAGCATATTTTACTGCTGGGAGGACAGATGCCTGCTCAAGTGTCTGATGAAGACACTTAAACTTTATTGTTATTTGACATTCATTAGGGAACCATCTTCCGTAGGCAAAACACAAGACATTTTTTCAGACAGGAGCCATAAAAGGACTAATGATGGGTCATAGGCCAGATGGCATGAAAATAAGATGAACTGAGCCCCCGAGCCATGCCCGCTCAGCCCCGCCCTGCCTCTGAGAACTTGAGGGACATGGAGAAGAGGGAAACAGAGATGATCCCACGGTGCGAGTGAGGATGTCCTTCCACAGAAACGGAGCCACATGCATTGTGAGGACAGTGACAGTATCACCTATCGCTCTTTCCCAGCTGAGGTTCTGAAGAAATGCTTATTAGGTTAATTATCAAGTTCTCTCCAGGAGGAGAGCACTAATGTTGATTGGATACCAATTATATGTTAGCAAACTCCTTGTATTCTGACAGAATTAAGGAGAAGAATTCTGGGGAAGAATTTTGCCTGTTCAAACCTTACAAGGCAGAAAGATAAGGTTGAGAGAAATCAACTTTACTAAGAACACATGACTTATCAATGGTGCTGCCAGGACTTGAATCCAGGTCAATTTGCGCATCTCAGGTCCGTGGCTATTGCCCTACTTCTAGCATCCTGAATGCATGTACTCATTTTACTTTCAGAAAGGAAGCAGAATGTGGAAAGAACTCAAAGGGAACAAAAATCAAGAACTCAGGATCACAGGGTGGGAAAACAGAATCCGAGGTTCTCCCCTCCTTTGCTATAGGAATCCCAAGACTCTGTTCCTATTTTCTAACTGACGCTTGGGGTGCTGATGGAGCATAAATGAGAATGTGAGAAGGCAGAGGGAGGAAAAATGTGCCTATGGACATTGGTTCAGCATCTAAGTGAGCAGCTTCCACTTAGATGAAAGCAGGAAGGATCAAGGTTGATTTGCCATAGGATGTTTTTATATTATATATATGGATGGAGGATTTTATGATAAGGATTCCTCCCTGAATAAATGTAGCTGGTTCTTTTAAGCACATCTCCTTGGAAAGTTTCTCTTGCAACCTCAAACAAGATGATGGAATTCTGTAACAGCAAGAGGAAGATACCTACTTATCAGGGTAATGTAACTTTGGGGCAATTTACCTCACTTCTCTGCAGGCATGCTCATGCAGAGATGCTAATGTTTTCTGCACAGACCCAAGTATTTTCTAACCATCTCTACTTAGTTAACTGCTGCCTACTTATTTCTTATACCTGAACTTCCCCCAGTGAACCCCTTACCTGCCGCTGTCTCTTCATTCCAAGCTTGCTATATGCCCTTATATGAAAGGAATGGCCTTTCCGTTCAGAACTTTATTCACAGTTGCTGGGGTCAGGTTTCTTTTACTGGGAAGAAGTAAAGGAAAACACCCTCACTGGTACCCTTTCAGAGAGAAGGCTGTTGCATTCTTTCTAAGACTCATTAAATTCCATCTGGTAATTATGTCTTCAGGATACATTGTAGGAGAGTGTTACCTTGATGGTGTAAGGGTTTCCTATGTTTTGGAGGGTACAAACCTCACATTATAAAATGCGGGAATTATCTGTTGCTCTCTGTCCATAAAAAGCCATGCTGTCAAATTAAGGAAATCAGCAGAGCAGATGTGAGTGAACCCACAACCTCAGCGTGGCTTCATTTTAATGCTAACTGTCCTATTTGGAGCAAGAGTAATTAGAAAATCAGCAGCAAGTTAGGGGAAAAAAATTGCTGAGCTTTATAATTACTCATGGAAGAAAGAGAATCTGGGATCTATTTACTGAAGATCTCATTAAATTCTACATTAGGAGAGTCAAACTGCAGCCATCAGAGCCAAGGAGAAGGGAGAGGGGCAGCTGTGAAGGAAGCCAGAGATGGGACCTGTGGTCGCCTTTGCTTGGCAGTAGGAAGCTCAGGCTGTCTGTGCTTCTCCTGGGTCCTCCCGACAGTCACATGTGTGTTGTGCCTGCATCCATGTCATGGTTGGCCAGGGATAGAGGGGAAATTCCCAGGTAGGTGTTCTCCTCTATTCCCTCTTCTTCTGTCTATGTCTCTCTCTTCCTTTTCTTATCATCTCTCTCCAAAATCCTTACTAATGGACTCTGCCTCAGCAATCCCTTCTCCCTTGTCCCTGGCTGAGTCTGCGTTTGCATGTTTTCTGGATTTGGACATTTACACCCGCCATTTAGTTCTGGGGACACAATGCCCTTTCCAAGTACATCTTGTTGTAGATTGAATTGTGTCTCCCTTCAAAAGATAGGTTGATGTTCTAACACCCTGTATTTCAGAATGTGATCTTACTTGGAAATAGGAGGATGATACCAAGGAAGGAAGATCTTCTTCGTAATCTGTAAGTCTCCACCAAAGTTCTTTTCTAAGACATGATTTCACAATAAGGTTGTCTTAGCGCAGAAGTCACAGTGTTATACCATCTGCTTGCTACTCCGGCACCATCCATTCCCTCCAGAGGTCTGGATTTTGCCTTGCTGCTGGTCCTCTCCCCTCCTTATGACTCTCTGCTGTTCCTGGGTTCAGGCTGGCAACTCCATTGTGGTCTTGAATGTTCCATGCCTTCCTTTCACTTTGAAATTCCTTGTTTAGCATTCTTGTCTTCCATTGCTCTGTGGATGCCTAGCTCAGAGCTTTTGTCCAAAGTACTATTCTACTCATCCTAAGCCCTGGAATCCATGTTTCTTCTAAGGACAAATTTTACTACCATTAACTAATTAATTCATTTAATTTTGAGCACCTGCTATGATATACTTACTATGCTAAGAACTAGATATACACAGCTGTCTCAGCTTGTGTATAGCTCAGTATTCAGAAGAGTTGATTATTATATGAACAATTAAAAATGATGATAAGTGTTGGGAAGGGAAAGAGCAGGCAACTGTGAGAGAGAAGGATGAGAAGGTTGACTTACTCTGGGGCCCTGGAGAAAGAGGTGAAGGAAGCATGGGAAGAAATCAGGTTACAAAGAGATGGTGGAAAAATATTCCAGAAAGAGAGTGACAGCATGTGAAAGGCCTTAAGATAGTAAAGACTTTGTTAAGTTCAAGGAACTGAAAGAATCCAGTGTGGCTGATGCCTAGTGGGTAGGGTGAACAGCTATAAGAAATATTTAGGTGGAATCAGGTAAAGGAGAACCTTGGGTTATAAAAAAAAAAGGAAGAAAAAAATTATTATAAAAAATTTTCCCTCTAAGAATAACAGGAAACCATCTAAAGATTTTATACAAGGTAGTGATATAATTTGGTTTAACTCTGTATGGAAAATTGCCTAATAGGATTCAGAGGGGAAGCCAGAAAACAACCAGGAGGTTATGGCTGTATCCCAGGCCAGAGATGAGCAAAAGTGAATGAGATAGAGGAGGGTTCTGGAGGTAGAGCCATCAGAGCTTGTGGGTTGGTTGATGGGGTAGGGTGCTGAGGGTGAAGGATGAATGAAGAATTATAGCTTGAGCAATAACTTGGATGGGATAGAAAACAAACGAGTTTGAGATTGGAAACTTAGGATTAAGTTTGGGGCATGGGAATTTGGACATTACTGAAAGATTTCTGAGTGTGGGTGTCAAACATAATGTTGAATTTATAAGACTGGAACTCTAAGAAAGTACCTGGGTTGATTTTGGATTGTGTGTATAGTCATAGATGAGATCCCCAGTGATGAAAGATAGGGTAAAGAGAGAGAGAAGAAGGGCCCAGTTTGAGGGGCTCCAACAGTCAGCTCAGGGAGAAGAAGAGGAGTGAACAAAGGAGATGAAGAGTCTACAGTCAGAGAGGTAGAAGGCTGAGTAAAAGAGTGATCTGCTGTGGAATTAGAGGGAAGTGGTTGTTTCTAGAAGGAAGGAGCACCAAGAGTGTCAACTTCTGTTGAAAAAGCAAGTGAGATAAGGACTTCAAGTGTGCATGGGATCTAGCAATAGAGTGACTTGCATTGGCCTTCATGCCAGCTGTTTCTTCTGCTTCTGCTTTATCAATGTGCTTTTCATCTTTATTAATGTTCATTGAGGGCTTACTGTTCACTCAACATGTATACATGCAGTAGCTCATTTAGTCCTCACAAAGGTTGCATAGTTATTATCACAATTGTATGGAGATGGACATAGGCTCACAGAGGTTAAATGTCTTTCTCTAGGTCTTATTACATTCCCTTTTATAAGTCTTTCCTATAGTTGTTTTCTATGGAATCAGGAAAGTCTACAACTGCAAGGGAACTTAGAAATAAGGAACCTGACCCCAGAGGTGGAAAGAATTCATGTTTAGGGCAGTAGCTGTGGCTCAAAGGAGTAGGGCGCTGGCCCCATATACCAGAGGTGGGGGGTTCAAACCCAGCCCCGGCCAAAAACTGCAAAAGAAAAAGAAAAAAAGAATTCATGTTTAGTCACTACCTCTTATCCCTGTGCTAGGAGCCATACACATTTCTCATGAAGTCATCCAAGAACCTTAATCGATTTTTCCAATTAGAAAACCAGGGCTCTGGAATGTGAGGTCTGTGTCCAAGTTGTATGGCTAATAAGCAGTGGATCCAGGATTTGAATGCAGGACTTGCTGACTAAATGTCCTCTTAACTTTGTCTGCCATGTTACCCCCAAGGACATGGTAGAGCAGAGAATAGAGCCAAGCTTCCTGTTCCTGGACTTCTTCGACATAGATAAGACTGTTGAAGGTCTAAACAGTTCATTATCTTTTAACTCAAGCAGATTAGGACCCTGTTTTCATTATTTCCCTCAAATATGCAACTCCTACCCACATTGGGAGCATCTCACGCATGAGCAGATACTTAATTTTGTCTAATTTGGACCTGAACTTCCTGCTCCACCTTAGCTGACTGAGGTCTGTCATGTCTCTGCCCAATCACTGTTTTAGATCTGATCTGTAAGATGCAATCATGCTTCCAGCTTCCCTGCCTCTTGCCTCCCTCATTTTCTGGCTTAGTCTATTCCTCATTATAACTGATGTTTGCTTAAGATCATCTTTAAGTTCTTTTTATCTCTACTCTGAGCTTCTTAAAAAAAACTTCCTAGAACTTTGGTTGTGGTTTGATGCTTTTTTTCAAAAGCAGCTTTACTAAGTCTTTTCTGGGCTTTTTTTTTTTTGCCCCATTCAATTAGAGCTAAGGATTCAGGCAGCTGTCTCATTTCTGATTTGGGGTCACTCAGTGTGTACATTTATACTCTTAACTCGTACAGTTCTTTAATCTTGGCTTATTAAGTCTACTTGCTTCTAAAATATAGCCTTAATTTTTTTAAGCAGGAAACTACTTTTTAAATATTGTTTATATGATGGGAGAGTGTTTTTGGGGACTCACAATAGCTAGTTCTAAGAAGCCTGTGTGCCTGTGACAGCTTTACTGCCTTCAATGTCACCTGGACCTCCTGGGGAGGTGATGGTGGAGAAGGGACTCTGTATGTGGGCAGACTTTGTGACCTCTTTCTTCTTTGTTTCCCTCTGCCCCTCTCTCTACTCTTCTTCTTTTGGGGTTTCCCTCCTTTCCAGTTCTTCCCAAGATTGAAGACCACTCCTCTAACCCTTCGTCTTTCTCAAGACCCTTTCTGATGTCATCAAAATGTGATGACACAGAGGGAATGGGTAAGATCATTCTCCATGAGCCTGTTTTCTGGCAGCAGAATAAGGGAGAAGTAAAGACTGGAATTCTGGGCTAGGGCAAATTCTTTTCTATACCCACTCATCCCCATATCTAAGATAAAATAGATGCTGTCAGTGTAAAGATTCATTCCTTTCTGAAACCTCTCCCTGAACTTCTTGGGCTTATAAAAGAAATTCATATTCTGCACATTAACTTAAATTTGGTTTTACTTCTAGCCAACTAATACCTTGGCCTTCTTATGCTAATAGTGTCCACCCCTTCCCTGCCTGGATTATGTCACAAAGAATTCTGCATTGACTTGACAAGAAAGAGCTTAGGGCCTATATTTGCTTCTCCCTAATTCCTGGATGAGGGTGTGGGGAATACATAATAAAGTTTTATTTTATCATGTCATATAAATCAAATGAAGTCAGTGTAAATACAAGGAAATCAATTCAAATAACATCCTGTGTGGGTACCAGACCTATCCTAGATAATGAGAGCTTAGAGAGAAAAGCAATCCAGCTCTGAATTTACTGAAAAACAAAACACAATGAAAATAAAAACAAAAACTGTAAGGGACCCCAGGAGGGTCTATGCTGAGGCTCAGAAATGCCAGCTCATGGAGTTGGGGAACTTTCTGCAATTAAACCCTCTCCTCTAATTGGCATGAGACCTAGAGCACAGGCTTGCTTAGACCCAGTACATGACAGGTAGGGACTAGCTCCCTGAGCAAGAAGAGTGACCAGAACAGGTGTTGCACTCAGAGCCTAAGTGTAGAAAGGGGCAGATTGTTCATATATGTGAGGTCTTATTTGAACCTATCTCAACCTACCTACACCCTGGGTAGTGGTATGGGGAGGGAAAGACTGTGAGGAAAAGCCAAAGGCTGTGCTATCATCATAGAATTAAATCATGTTTTAAGTGAATGACATACAAACACAAATATATATAATGGGCTTGTCAACCAAGGCCAATGATTATCAGCAAGGCGAAGGAAGTGAAACAGATCAGTGAAAAAAGAAGAGGTGGTTCAGTACCTATTGATGATGATGAGAGGTGATGTCAGGTACATATCTTTTCCAAAGAAACCTGTAGGGGTTTTCAGTTTGTATATGAAGCTAATGTTAAATAAAGCCACCAGAGAAGTGAATAATATGCATTTAACAGGGTATGTATATTTATACCTCCTAAATTCAGC
Source organism: Arctocebus calabarensis (assembly GCA_963573935.1). Classification (NCBI taxonomy): domain Eukaryota; kingdom Metazoa; phylum Chordata; class Mammalia; order Primates; family Lorisidae; genus Arctocebus; species Arctocebus calabarensis. The sequence continues at coordinate 1,201 of CAUYON010067296.1, read as the reverse complement.
ACCACAGTTGACCAGCTTAAGTTCATAGAAAAAAGAAAACTGCCATTAGAAATTTGCATTTAGGTTTTATACAGCATAAGAGAAAAAAGTGAAATATTTGTCCATTGGCATAGACCTATTGAAAGGATTTTAAAATGGGCAATTGGCTGCATACTTTTTGGATTGCTTGGTTATCTATTGTGTAAAGATATTAAATTAATAGGAAAAATTTCTATGGAGAGGGAGGTAAAAGAAAAACTAAGAGCCCAAGCAAGTATCCCCCTTGCCGTAATCCTGGACCAAATCTGTCCCAAGCAGAACAAGAGTTTTCCTAGTGGAAAATTATGAGCTTAGGCAATCATGAGGCCAACATGGGGTTTTGTAAGTTGTAGCCATTTCAGCAGAGCTGCTTATGCCTCAGAGGTTAAGAATGGAAGTCCCAGTGAATGGTGGGCAGCACACTGTGACAGGCACACTTGACCAGAACATCAATGGGCTAAGAAGGATGGACTATAGAGGAGGATGCAACAGTCTGAACTATATATGAGACACCTACTCCCCATCCACTAGACCTTTCTAAAAGATATAGGAAGGTGGAAGGGATGAAGTGGCCTATCATTCAGGTAGTACAGCCATTGATTTGGCAGACTGTGGACCACAGTGTTAAGGTGACCTAAGCCAGGATCTGAAAATGGTGAACTGACAAGATATTCAGGTTACATAAATATGTGAGAAAAATAATAGTATCATATTAATAGTTTAACGATAATTAATGGCTTAAATCATGAGGGAGGTTGAAGCCCCTGAGGTGTAAATATCCAGTAAGTACATCATAAAATAGCATTTGAAGAAAACAAAAAAAAAAAAAAGAAAGAAAATAGTGACTAACTTTCATATAAATTGGATTTAATTATGACCAAAGTATATACTTAAACATTAATTTTTTAATTCAATTGTCAATATGTTGTTTAGGATATTACATCCTCATCCATAAGTGAAACATGTTTGTAATTTCCTGTTATAACAATATATTTTCTCCAATTTCAATATCAGGTATATCCAGATCAAGTAGAATGATATTGAAATATTTCTTTTTTTTTATTGTTTATAAGATTTCTGGAATTGCTTGTTTTGTAAAATCATTGTGGTCTATGAGTTTATGACAGTTTGAACTTTGTTATTTAATTCAGTTCATTGCTTAATTACTGTTTTCCTATGAATG
>CAUYON010067294.1:0-21029 GCA_963573935.1 Arctocebus calabarensis | reverse complement strand
GCCAGGTGTTGTAGCAGGCAACTGTAGTCCCAGCTACTTGGGAGGCAGAGGCAGGAGACTCGCTTGAGCCCAGGAATTGGAGGTTGCTGTGAGCTGTGATGCCACAGCACTCTATCCAGGGTGACAGCTTGAGGCTGTCTCAAAAAAAAAAAAAAGACTCATGTTTTTGGGCGGCACCTGTGGCTCAAAGGAGTAGGGCTCCGGCCAAAAAAAAGAAAAAAAAGAAAAAGAAAAGCTAATATGTACCATAGTTTGCAGAACCTCTGGGGAGGACCAGAGGGAGAGACTGAGCTGTATGGGAGAAACCATGGTCAGCATCCCATGAGGGTGTCTCTGGACTGGACTCCAGCAACCTGAGCCCATCCTCATCTCAAAGGACCAGAAGCAGGGCTACCGGGCTGCATAATTCCAGGGCAATATCTACACTATCAGCTCCAGAGTTCCCCGGGAATATGGTGTAAATGGTCCCCACCACCTATCTCCACCAGGCCTCCCACATGAGCAGTTCCACACCCCAGCAACCTGCCTTGTCACTGCCAAATGCAAGTCCATTGGCGAACCCAGGCTTGAAGCCTCCTGCAAAAAAACACTAAAGCCATGAATTTTTTGGTTTCTCCCTTAGGAAGAAAGGACACATTAGGGAAAGTGGAGGTCTAAAGTGTTGGTCAGCCACAAAGAAGGGTTTTGAAGACATTGTTCATCTCCTCACCCTGCCTTATTTTTCTTCCTGACCTTGACCACTCGCTGATACAATAACCCATGTACCTTGCTGTTATCTCTCCCCACTTCCCGCCCAGCGCGGGAGCTCGAGGAGGGCAGGGACTTTGTCTCTTGCTGGTGCTGCATCTTCAGCACCTTGAACAGGACCTAGCACATAGCAGGTGCTTGGTAAATGTGTGACTGAATGCATACAGGGGACACAAAGCCCAAGACAGCGAAGGCCAAGGAGCTGTAGGAGCCAGAGGAAAGTCATTTCAGTGAGACCCCAGCCCACCCCCCAGGGCTTAGGGGCAGGGAGGAGTCAGGACAGTGTTGTCAGGTGACTTGTACAGCTCCTTGGCTCAACCCTCTCATTCCAACTGGAAGCAATTTCCCTCTGCCCCATCCTCATCCAGATCTTAAGCAAGACATTTTATTTAGGCTTGGTGCCTGTAGCACAGTGGTTAGGGCACCAGCCACATACACGGAAGCTGGTGGGTTTGAACCTGGCCCGGGCCACGAAAATGACAATGACAACTGCAACAAAAAATGGCTGGGCATTGTGGCAGGCACCTGTGGTAGCAGCTAGTTAGTAGGCTGAGGGAAGAGAATTGCTTAAGCCCAGGAGTTTGAGGTTGCTGCGAGCTGTGACACCACAGACAACATAGTGATACTCTGTCTCAAACAAACAAACAAACAAAAAAATAAACAAGACATTTTATTTAATTCAGCCTTTTTTTTTGGAGACAATGTCTCACTTTGTCCCCTTGCCTAGAGTACAGTCATATCATCTTCACTCACTGCAACTTCAAACTCCTAGGCTCAAGTAATCCATCCTCCTGCTTCAGCCTCCAGAGTAGCTGGGATTACAGGTGTGCACTACCATGCCTGGCTGATATTTTGTAGAGACAGAGTCTCCCAAATTTGCTCAGGATGGTCTTTTTTTTTTTAAGACAGAGTCTCACTATGTCCCTGAGTACAGTGCCGTGTGTCACAGCTCACAGCAACCTCAGACTCTTGGGCTCAAGCGATTCTCTTGCCTCAGCCTCCCAAGTAGCTGGGACTACAGGTGCCCACCACACGCCTGGCTATTTTTTGTTACAGTTGTCATTGTTGTTTAACTGGCCCAGGCTGGCTTTGAACCCGCCAACTTCAGTGTATGTGGCTGGCACCATAACCACTGTGCTACGGGCGCCGAGCCTCAGGATGGTCTTGAACTCCCGGCATGGAGCAATCCTCCAGCCTCGGCATCCAAAGTGCTGGGATTATATACATGAACCACCGTGCCCAGACTAACTCAGCCATTTTGACAGCAGATACTTTTGGGGTTTCCTATGTGTCAGTATCTCTTGACCCATTTTTGAGGGGGCCCAGTAATACCGGCTACCAAAGCCCCTCCTCATCTGGCTGACCCTCACCACATTCTAGTTCGATCTCTCAGACCCTCCCATGTCTTGACCCCATCTCTGACTCCATCCTACCCTTCACCTATCCTTGACCTTTGACCCTTCCCTGATTTTGCTGAGAGTCTGTATCATTTTCCTTAGGTGGAATATGTTCAAGGCCAAGGCTTTAATGGTTTGTTTTCAGGCCAGTGCCCCATTTCCTTTTTTCTTTTTTTCCTTTTAAACTTTGTTCAAATTAATGTGAGGGTACAATATTTAGGTTACATTGTTCTCACTTCCAGGATAAAGTTCCGTTTATAGAAGGGTCCCTCACCCAGGGAAGCGCCCCATTTCTGTCACCCAGGAGTCAGATCCCCAGTGAGGAAGAGGCAGAGGATGAGGGAGGGGACCCTAAATGTGAAACCCAAACATTAGCAGGTTGGGGGTCAACCTCTGTCCAGCCAGCACTCTGAGAGGTGGGGTAACTCCAGATGGTGACGGCATCATCCAGAGGAGGAACATAACAGCAGCCACAGCTTCCCAAATTTGGAAAGAACTAGGCAGAATGAGATGCCAGAAAATTCAGAGATTTCCAGGAGACCAGCGTCTATTCAGAAATTCAACTAATTCATTCAGGGTGAGAGACACTAAGCATTGGACAGCCATGAGCAGGCCTCGGATTCAAGTCAGAGAGGGCAGCCGGGAACAGAACCCGCCAAACTAGCCAAACCCAAACAAGGAATTCTATAGACAGATACAGAGATGTCACCAGCGGGGCCAGAGCTCTAGTTGGAGCTCATGAAGACACTGGTCAGGGAGGGGGAGGGGGTTAGGAAAGGGGGTGGCAGGAGTCTCTCCGGCTCCATCTCTGGGTCTGTGACTTTCTGGGTCTGTCACCTCTCATTTCTCATCTCACTCTGTCTATCCTAAGTCTCTGTCTCTCAGCCCTCTGGCTTTTGTCCTCTGTTACTATTTTTGTGTCTTTTTCTCTCTTGCCTGGTTTCTCCCAGTCTCACCTCTCTCTCTCTCTCTCCTTCCCTCCCTCCCTCCCTCCTGTGTGTTCTATAGCCCTTACTGCCCCCAGACATGATGGCGTTATACATATTAATCTGTTTATGGTCTGTCTCCCCCCACCCCCACGATAGAAAACGGGCTTTAAAAAGACGGGGAATTTTGTGTCCGCATTATAGTCTACTGTTTCTCTAGTGCCTGGAATTCTGCATGTTTCAATAAATATGTTTAATGGAGAATGAATGAATATCACTCTCATGACCATTATTATTTGATGGCAACTTTATTTATTTATTTATTTTTTGAGACAGAGCCTCAAGCTGTCACCCTGGAGCGACTGCTGTGGCCTCACAGCTCACAGCAACCTCCAATTCCTGGGCTCAAGCGAGTCTCTCGCCTCCGCCTCCCAAGTAGCTGGGACTACAGGCGCCCGCCACAACGTCAGGCCATTTTTTGGTTGCAGCCGTCATTGTTGTTTGGCGGGTCCTGGCTGGATTCGAACCCACCGGCTCAGGTGTATGTGGCTGGCGCCTTAGCCCGTTGAACCACAGGCGCTGAGCCGTGATGGCAACTTTAAAGCAACAATAATTGTGGTTGCTGCTGCTGTCATTGTCAGCATAGCTGCTGTTTTTCAAGTACAAACTGTACGTCAGAAACTGGGCTAAACAGCTTCTTGTTCAGGCCATACAAACCGCGCTGTGAGGTAAATATTATCATGCCCATTTTTCAGATAAGGAAATTGAAGCCTCTTGGGGAGAAGTAACTTGCCCAGTATGAGCCCAGGCCTTTTCTGACGCCAGAGCCCGTGGGTTAGGCTGAGAGGAAAGACAGCCGGGAGGTTCAGAGCTCGGGATCTGTCCGATTACGAGAGGTGAATCTCAGCTCTGCCACTCAGCAGCCGCCAGTCTCCATTAAGTTGCCGAATTTCTCTCTGCGCGCCTTAGATCCCTGTCAGTAAAATGGGGGTCCTCCCATCAAAAGCGTCCCGTAGCAGGTGCCCACGGAGCAGGCGCAGAGAGAGGGCGCAGTGACTGCCAACCGCTGCGGCCTCTGCCACAGGCTCCTCCTTTTTTCCTGGTCCACCAGTCTGGACACAGAAGCGGGTTTCCCCTTCCCGCCCCCAGGCACCGGCGAGGAGGCCCCCAGGGGATTCCTGAGCAAGAGCTCGAGAATCCGGAGTCGTACGTAGTTGCGGCGACCCAGGCAGAGTGAGCGGACGCTGACCAGCGAAGAGGAGCCGCGCCCCCTGTCCCAGGGCCCAGCTGCCCAGAGGAGGCTCGGCATGGCCGGATCGGTGTCCTCCGCGTGGCTGCTGCCGGTCCTGTCACCTCTATGGCTATTCTGTACACCCCCAGCAGCCGGTGAGTGAAACCCACGCCGTCCTGCGCCCCTGCTCCCTTCCACCACCACTCCGCGCCCAGCTGGGCACTCGGCCCTCAGGGTCCCCAAGGCTGCCGGCTCAACCCTTCGTCCCGACCCCCACCCCACTCCGTCGCTGGTTGTCGCGGTGGATGAGGCAAGACCCTCCTTCAGCGCGGCCAGGAAGTGGGTGGAGTTGGGTACAGAGATTCCCTGAAGGCTGGTGAGTCTGGGAAAAAGCAGCCAAGGGTGACTCACACTGGATTACCTTATCTCCAGCTCCCGCACACCCAAGTCACATGGCTACAGCCTCTGAATCTACAGGAAGATGGCTGATGGGGAAGGGACAGAAGCACACGACCCCATCCTCCTCTGACCCCCAATGTCTGACTGCAAGGGCCTGGCCATTCATTCATTCCTAAATTCATACATCCATCCCATACACATTTATTAAGCATGTACTAGGTGCTGGGCAGTATTCCAAGTGCCGAGGATTCAGCTTTGAAGTCAGACAGCCCTGGATTCAAAACTCAGCCCTGACATTTAATACCTGTATAACATCAGGAAAGTTACCTAAGCTCTCTGTTTCCATAAAATGGGGGTGGGGGAGATCTACCTTGTAAGTCTATGTTTGGGGAGGATGCTGAGCAATGCTGGACTCAAAGTAATGTGAGGTGGTGAGGATGCTGGTCTGGGGCCTGAGGTCTGGGTTAAAACTTCACTTACTCAGAGCCACATACCAAGTCCATGGTAGAACCCACATTCAAACTCAAACCCCACGGCTTGGCACCCATAGCACAATGGTTACAGCGCCAGCCACATGCACTGAGGCTGGTGGGCTCAAGCCTTGGCCCAGGCCAGCTAACCGACAATGACAACTACAACAACAACAAAAAAATAGCCAGGCATTGTGGCGGGCTCCTGTAGTCACAGCTACTTGAGGGGCTCAGGCAAAAGAATTGCTTAAACCCAAGAGTTTCAGGTTGCTGTGAGCTGTGATGCCACAGCTCTCTACCAAGGGTGATAAAGTGAGACTCTGTCTCAAAAAAAAAAACTCAGACCCCAAATGCCAAATCAGCATGCTCACCACCCCCCAATTACCTGGTGCCCCCACTGTGCCCTCCCTCCATCTAGCGCTGTTTAAGCACCTTTGTCTACTGTTCCCTGCTGCTTCTTCCTCGTAATTTATCATAATTATAATATTCACTTATGCTTATCATCATTTAATCCTCCCAACAACCCCCATAATCACCCCATTTTTTTTGAGACAGAGTCTCACTTTGCCACCCCTGATAGAGTGCCATGGTGTCATAACTCACAGCAACCTCAGAAATCCTGGGCTCAAGAAATTCTCTTGCCTCAGCCTCCTTAGGAGCTGGGATTACAGGTGCCTGTCACAACACTCAGTTATTTTTAGCTGGTCTCGAACTTGTGAACTCAGGCAATCAGAGTGCTGGGATTACAGGCGTAAGCCACCTCACCCAGTGCACCCCCATTTTGCAGATGAGAAAACTGAGGTTCAGGAGTAAAACCACCTCACAAGGGCCCACAGCTACAGAGTGGTAGGGCTGCAATTCAAAGAACTTTACACCTTCTCCAAAACTTATTATATATGAGAATGTGCAGGATTATGTTTATTAATGTCCAGAAGAGCTAACACATGAAGACCTACTCTCTGCTGGGGCCCTAGGCACACAGATTTTCATATAGTGTCTGGTGGATTAGAGGTCAAACTCTGAGTACTGACGCCCAAATTCAAATCCCAGCTCTACTGCTAATCCCTGTGTGAGTTGCAGAAAACCGCAGGCTGTTTTACTTTCCCATCTTTAAAGTGATGTTTGTGGCGGCTGTGCTTGAGGATTAAATACTAAAAGAGATGCCCTCAGAATAGCCGCTGATCTATATAAGCATGCTGTGAGTGTTCACTGTTATAAATCCTGTTTGACAAAGTAGGAAAAAAAATCACAGGTTAAGTAACCTGCCTGAAGCCTCAAAACCGAGATTTGAAATGACTTAAAACCCCTGGGCTAATTGTGTTCCTTCCTGTGCGGATCCCTAACCCTAGTTCACCCAGGGTAATACCGTATTTTGTGGATTCTAAGACCAAAAGTTTCTTCTCTTTGTCCACATGGGCAATACTCTAACCCTTTTCAAGGATTAGTGCTGTAAACAACAAATCGGTGTCTTAAAATAGCGCCGGGGCTATAAAAAGGTTCTGGAAAGAGGATGGTAACGTTTGCACAACATTGTGAAGCCACCTAATGGCCACTGAATTGTACACTTTAAAGCGTTCAAGTGTCTTAAATGGTAAACTTAACTAGATATTAGTAAGGGTTGTGGTCTTACATTGTGAAGGTACTTAATAGCCATCGATGTAAATGGATCCAAATGGATTAAATAGTAAATTTAATATTTTAAACCACAATATTTACCACGATTTTTAAAATCGATGATACCGAAATGGAGAAAATAGGGTAATACCAGAAAATACGGTCAAGACAGCTGCCCCAGCGTCCAAGTACACGACCACGTGGGTGGCCGGGAGAATCAGGGATCTAATCCTTCCTCCGTTCCCCCACCCGACCCCCCGCAGGAACCGGGACCGTCCGCGTGGTGGCGCCCACCCAAGTGCGTGGCCTCTTGGGAGACTCTGTAACGCTGCCATGCCACCTGCAGCCGCTGGAGCCCGGCATGCAAGTGACGCAGGTGACATGGATGCGGCAGGAGCTGGCGGGGCAGCCCAGCAGCCTGGCGGTCTTCCATCCGGCGCGGGGCCCCTGGTACGCCGATCCAGGGCGGCTGGAGTTCGTGGCCAAGAGCACCGACCTGCTCAACGCCTCGCTGCTAGTGTCCCAATTGCGCGTAGAGGATGAAGCCAATTACACCTGTCAGTTCGCCACGTTCCCGCAGGGCAGCTCGAGCAACAGTACCTGGCTCCGCGTGCTGGGTGAGCAGGAGGGGGTGGGAGGTGAACGAAAGGAAGGGGGAGTCTCGAGAGGAGCAGGGAGGTGGGCCAAGAGGAAGAGGGCCTGGGAGGGAGGGAGTGTCCCTCCACTGCAGGGATTGTGTCGGAAAGGAGGGCGGGCCGTGTGTGGGAGGAGGATGTTAGGGGTTCCTGCTGGGCTGGAGAGAGTTTAGATCTTCCAGAGTGAAGAACTTGCAGACTGAAAGCAGACTGTCCTGGGGGCATGGATGAGTTTTCTCTCCTTCCTTCCTTATTTTCCTTCCTTTTTTTCCCCATCCCTCCCCTTCCCTTCCTTCCTCTTACTCTGTCACCCCTGCTAGAGTGCACTGGCGTCATAGATCACAGCAACCTCAAATTTCTGGGCTCAAGTGATCCTCTTGCCTCAGCCTCCAGAATAGGTGGGACTATAGGCGCCCACCACAAGGCCCAGCTAATTTTTCTATTTTTAGTACGGATGGGTCCTGCTCTTGCTCAGGCTGATCTCAAACCCCTGGGACTACAGGGGTGAGCCACAGCACCGGCCTGAGCCCCTTCCTTTTGTCATCTATAAAAGGTCCTGAGGGTCCTGATGGGTTTATCCAGTGAAGCACTTAGAATGGAGGTCTTTGTGGACTGGTCCACAGAGGGCCTTATAGCGGCCCTTATCAGTCATTGTCACTCCCCTGCTGAAGAGGGAGAAGGCTGAAACAGACAGACAGGAGAGCTGGGATCCTGACAGCCTGGGAGGAGCGTTTTCTGGCCCCCTGGAATCATGGGTTAAGATTCACAAGCACCGTAGTATCCACCTCTTGAAACTTGAGCAAGAAGTCTCTGTGCCTCAAGTGTCCTCATTTGTGGGATGAAAATTGCCATGAGGATTAGTAAGAGCTGCCTTTTTTTCTTTTTCGACTTATGTACTGGAAACTTTTCCAGCCTGTACATAAGTAACTCATGAAGTGTTAAGGGCTTGGAACAGTGCTTGGGACACAGCATCAGACCAAGTCTGGTCACTCCTACAAGCCTGAGATTTCAGGCTTTAACATTTAAGAGGAGGGTGAAACAGAAACTGTGAGTCAGATTAAGGAGAACTCTGCAGTAAATAGTAACACAATCATTGAAAAGGAACTCAGGTTTGGGAATCACCAGGTATCAAGGTCAAAGTGGTTTTGGAGTCAGACCTTGTGTGAAAGCCCAGCTCTTGCTTACAGCTGTGTGAACTTGGCCAGTCACTTCTCTCACCTACCAGGGCTCAGCCCTCTTCTCCGCAGAGCCCTCCCTGACCCCCCACCCCAGACTCAGGCACCCTCAGTGCTCCCCCATTCCAGCCCTACTGACCCTGAGTCATCACTGCTCAGGCAAGAGTCTCTCTTCTTCTTGGGCTGTGTGTCCCCTGAAGGCAGGGCCAGGGCTGTCTTGGTCATTGCTGCGTCCTTAGGCTGCCTATCAAATAATATTTACTGAGCACTTATTATGTGCCAAGTACCAGCATATTCTCATTGCCTGTGACTCCATCATCATTCCCAGTTGACAGATAAGGAAACTGAGGCATAGACTTGCCCAAGGCCACCCAACTGCTCAGGGATAGAGCTGGAGTTTGAACTATACTATCCTGTACCCTTAATGAACACCCTTCCTCTGCTGCTGAGGAGTTTGTTGGGTGACTGCTAGTGAGAAGTGACTGTCCTGTTTGCTTCTCTCCCAGTTCAGCCCCAGAACACAGCTGAGTCCCAGATGGAACCACCCCGCCCGTTCGCCTCAGTGCTTGTGCCTGTGGCCCGCTGCGTGTCCACAGGGGGTCGCCCAGCAGCCCAAATCACCTGGTCTTCACACCTTAATGGAACGGTCAATACCAGCCAGGTAGCGGGGCGCCTGCCTGGCACATTCACTGTCATCAGTTTATTGGCCATGGTGCCCTCAAGCCAAGTGGACGGCAAGAACATCACCTGCAGAGTGGACCACGAGAGCTTCAAAGAGCCCCACTTGCTGCCCGTGAACCTCACCGTGTTCTGTGAGTGTGCCCAGGTGCAGGCGAGGGAGGGGGAGAACTGCTGCCAGGCTGCCTCCGTTGCCCCTTCGTCTACACTGACTCACATGCCTCTGTCATCTACACTCACTCCCCAACTGTTGTGTCCCACTGACCTAGGACTCTCAGGCTTCTGCTTTCCAAGGGAACCCTGCTGTCCCAGACGCCTCGCAGGTCTCTCTAGCTCTGGCTGTTCCCCAAACATGCTGAAGCTTTTCCTGTTATGATATAAATTCCACATACCTTCAGGCCCCTCTGAGGGCTCTCTGAACCTGTGTGTCCATTTCCCCCAGACCCCCCTGAGGTCAGCATCTCTGGCTATGATGGCACATGGTACCTCAACCAGCATGAGGCCAACCTGACCTGCAACGTCCGAAGCAACCCAGAGCCCACGGGCTATAAATGGAGCACGTGAGTACTGAGCAGACCTGGACCCTGGGTCTGAGGGAGGAGGGACTGAGGCTGGACCCTGGGTCTGAGGGAGGAGGGACTGGGGGCCTGGACCCCTGCGTCTGAGGGAGGAGGGACTGGGGGCCTGGGCCCTGGGTCTGAGGGAGGAGGGGCTGGGGCTGGACCCCTGGGTCTGAGGGAGGAGGGGCTGGGGTTGGACCTCTGGGTCTGAGGGAGGAATGGCTGAGGCTGGACCCCTGGGTCTGAGGAAAGGGGAGATTCAGGAAAAGAAAAAGAAAAAAAGTTGGCTTTGGACCCCCAGTAAAATTTGTCTTGCAATTGCGGAGTTCAGGTTTGGGCCAAGCTCACACATGCACCTGCTCTTTAGGGCGCGCCTTGTCTGTGCGCTCCCCCTCACCCCACATGACCTCACTCTGCACAATCAGCCCAAGATAAAGATCAGCCAGGAGAGAGCAGACAGGGCTGTGTAACCTGCTCAGTCATCTCTGAGAAAGCAAGTCCTATCTCCATTGCCTTAAAGAAAAAGCTGAGGCTCAGAGCCTTAAGATTTCCCCAAATCCATACTGAACCTGTGATTAACAGTAGGGGAAGCAAGGTGATGAATTATTTTACATCATTTTGGGGGGCCTTTTTCCTCATTACAGAAATAAATTGTGTCCTTTGTGGAAATTTCACAGACAGTATAGTTATGAGCAAAGAGGAGAAAGTAACACCTGTATTCAACTGCACCCAGCCACCTCCAGAAATGTCCACTGTCACCCTTTGTTGTATATCCTTTTATTTCTATGTTTTGTCATTTTTGTTTTTTGAAACAGAGTCTCACTCTGTCATCCTCAATAGAGTGCGTGGCATCATAGCTCACAACAACCTCAAATTCTTGGGCTCGAGCAATCCTCCTGCCTCAGCCTCCCAAGTAGCTGGGACTATAGGCACCTGCCACCAATTCCTAGCTAGTTTTAGAGACGGGATCTCACATATGCTCAGGCTGGTCTCAAACTCCTGAGCACAAGCAATTCACCTGCCTTGGCCTCCCAGAATGCTAGGATTACAGCCATCAGCCACCACAACCAGCCTTATCTCTACATTTCTAAACAAAAACTAGAATTGTGCCATATGTACAATTTGAAACTTTTCCTCTATCTTGTGCCATGTTAAAGAACATGGATCCACAATCTTCTTTTCCCTGACGTTTTATTAGGAAAACTTTTATTTTATTTATTTATTTATTTATTTATTTATTTTGAGACAGAGTCTTACTCTGTCACCCTCGGTAGATTGCCGTGGCATCACAGCTCATAGCAACCTCCAACTCTTGGGCTTAAGTGATTCTCTTGCCTCAGCCTCCCAAGTAGCTGGGACTTTAGGCGCCCACCACTATACCTGGCTATTTTTTGTTACAGTTGTCATTGTTGTTTAGCTGGCCCGGGCTGGATTCAAACCCACTAACTTCAGTGTATGTGCCTGGCGCCATAACCACTGAGCCACAGGCACGGCCCAAAAACTTTTAAACATACAGAAAAATCATAAGAATTTTCCAGTGAATACTTAGAGTCCATTACATGGATTCTCCTACTAACATTTGACTGTGCTTGCTTTCACACATTCTGTCCACCAGTCTCTCCCTCTCTCCATCTATCAGTCTCTTATTTTTAATGCATTCTGAAATACCCACAACTCCTTTTTTAATGTCAGTGGAACTCTGTCATAAGTGTATGCCATCAATTATTTAACTTGTCCCTAACATGGGCTATGACAATCACTTTCCATTTTCAACTGTGCAAAGGCCGTGCTGGAGGCCATCATCAACCATCCACCTCTGTGGGTAGCCCAGTCATTTGTCAATCATCAGTGGAAGGAATTGCCCATCAGAGTCTCACTTTGTCGCCCCAGTACAGTGCCGTGGCATCATACAGAGCTCACAGCACCTTCATACTCTTGGGCTCAAGCGATCCTCTTGCCTCAGCTTCCCAAGTAGCTGGGACTACAGGCGCCCACCAAAATGCCCAGCCATTTTTAGAGACAGGTCTTGCTCTTACTCCAGCTGGTCTCGAACTCATGAGCTCGGCGGTCTGCCCACCTCGACCTCCCTCCCTCTCAGAGAGCTGGGATTACAGTCATGAGCCATTTCAAAGGTTTTCAGTTGGTGTTGACAGAGGTCCTGCCTCTAAGCTCTGCAATTCAGGCTCTTGGCCTGGTGGCTAGGTTTGCACCCAGCACTGCAGAGCTTCTCCACTTTCATGCATTAAGCCCACATTCCTTGACTGCTCACTCTGTGCCAGGTGCTGTTGGCACATATGTCAACATGCATTGGTTAATGAAACCGACCAAATTTCCTTCCCTTGTGGAGCTTCCATTCTAGTGAGGGAGAGAAACTACAAGTGAGATAAAGTTGCAAACTGCATAGTGTGTCCAGGGGAGGAGATGCTGCAGAGGATGAGAAGGGTGGTCTTTGCAATTGAAATAGGGTGGCCAAGGAAGGTGTCGCTAAGGTGACATCTGAGCAGACACCTGAAGGAAGTGAGGGTTAGTTATGTGGGTACCTAGGGAAGAGCGTTCAGGCAGAGGGAGCAACATATGCTAACCCATTTCTGTCCATCATTCCTTGAATACGCAATCACCCTGGAAGCCTAACTGGAGTATTTGAGGATCAACAAAGAAGCCACTGTGGATGGAGAGGCGGGGAAAAGGGGACAGAGTAATGGATAATGTGGGCAGAGGTGTGGGGAGGGGCACATCACGTGAGGCCTGTGGCCTGGTGAGCACTTGGGTTTCATTCCCAGCGCGGCCCGGCTGTTGGAAGGTTTTAATAAGAGGTTTGTGAGCTGGCTTAGCGCTCACAGACGACCTCTGGTGGCCATGTAGGGAACATACAAGGGCGCTGGGACAGAAATCCCACCTAGGAGCCCCACCCCCTGCTGTGTCCGGGAGGTGGCCCTGAGGAGCTGCTGGACTCTGAGTAAAGGTGGGGCCGGCAGGATTTGTGGTGTGTTGGATGTGGGCATGAAAGGAAGAGGAGCCAGGGGACCCCAGAGTCGCTCTCAGCTTACATCAAACGCGCCATGAGGGTTTCTGCCACTACGTGAGTGCTCAGTTGCTGTCACTTTGGACCCCAGCAGAGCCTTCTCCCTCACCTGTCTGTCTCTCCCAGGACCAATGGTTCCCTACCACCCTCTGCGGTGCCCCAGGATGCCTTGCTCCTGATTCATCCTGTGGACGAGTCGATCAACACAACTTTCATCTGCAATGTCACCAATGACATAGGGACTGGCCAGGAGAAACTGACCATCCTGGTCAAAGGTCAGGAGCTCCCTGGGTGGGGAGAACAGAGGAACCAAAGGATTCTCTCTGACAGAGAGGCTGAGGGTGGTTCCTGGTGAGGGGAAGCCCTCAGAATACTCTCTGACCCCCATCCTTCTCCTAAGCCCTCTCATGAAAGGACCGATGGGGCCAGCTTTACTCTCCTGTCAACTCAATATCTGTACCACCAGTACCATTGTCTAGCCGTTTGATTATACCCCCTTAACAAACCCAGTTCAGCGGCTAGGGTCCCAGCCATATACACCAGAGCTGGCAGGTTCAAATCCAGCCCAGGCCTGCCAAACAACAAAGGCAACTACAACCAAAAAAAAAAAAATAGCCAGGCGTTGTGGCGGGTGCCTGTAGTTCCCGCTACTTGGGAGACTGAGGCAAAAGAATCACTTAAGCCCAAGAGTTGGAGGTTGCTGTGAGCTGTGATGCCACAGCACTCTACCCAGGTTGAAAGCTTGAGACTCTGTCTCCAAAAAAAAAAAAAAAAAAAACCCAGACAGAGGTAATTGTGGGACGCCTTTTTCCAGGAGCACAGAAAAGTCTTTCTGGGACTTTAAGTGTATTAGGCCAAATTCTATCAATTGAAATTTACAGAAGCATTATGCAAAGTAGTCTAAGCCAAAAGGGAAAAAAAAAACTAGTGAAAAATAAATCTTGGCGCTCCAACTATGTAACCCAGGCACTTTTTCTTTTAACATCTCATCTCTGCTTTTCTTTTCTCTTTGGACTTTTTCTTTTAACGTCTCGTCTCTGCTTTTCTTTTTTTCTTTCTTTTTTTTTTTTTTTTTGTAGAGACAGAGTCTCACTTTATGGCCCTCAGTAGGGTGCCGTGGCATCACACAGCTCACAGCAACCTCCAACTCCTGGGCTTAAGCGATTCTCTTGTCTCAGCCTCCCCAGTGGCTGGGACTACAGGCGCTCACCACAACGCCCGGCTATCTGCTTTTCTTTATTCTAGCTTTATTCCCAAGCAGGCTCTGTCTATGGAGAAGCAAGATGGCCCTCAGAAGCTACAAACTCACATCCTACCACTTTAGAAATCCCAAGGGAAAGAACACACCACTTTTTTTTTTTTTTTGAGACAGTCTCACTATGTCACTCTTGGTAGAGTGCGGTGGCATCACAGCTCACAGAAACCACAACCTCTTGGGCTTAAGCGATTCTCTTGCCTCAGCCTCCCAAGTAGCTGGGACTATAGGCTCCCACCACAATGCCGGGCTAGAACACACCACTTTCAATAGCTGTAGCCAAAGTCCAAGAACTGCCTTCATTGGCCCAACTTGGGCCACAGCCCAACTATGAACCAATCACAGCAGCCAAGGATAATGAGATATTCTGATTGTTCTGAGTCAAAGTTTTATCCTGGGAACCAGAGAGTAGGGTCAAGCCCACCTGAATAACATAGAGGATCGGGGTGGAGTGGTAGCTACCTAAAGGAAATTCAAGGTGCTGTTCCAAGAGTGAAGGGTAATGTTTGCCAGGAGAAAATTCTAGAAGTTTCCTTACCTAGATACCTGTTTTCATCTTCTCTTCCAGACCAGTCAGACTCATACAAGTCCCGTGTGATGATCATCCTCGTGATTATGCTTGTAATCGGCCTGGTGTTACTGGCCGTACTGGGGGGCGTGATTTATTTCAGGCGCTCCAGATCTACCCGTGAGTTCTTACCTCTTTGAAACCCCTACCTGTCTGTAGGAGTGAGCCTCACCAGAGGTCCCATAATTGAGCCAACCCCTAGGCTAAGCCTCTCACTGAATCCTCACCCCGAGGCCATGAGGCTTCCCCTATTTGATAGATAAAGACGCAAAACCAGGGAGTCTTGTTCATTTTGATTCATTTCACAGATATTTAGGGAGAAGAGCACGTTGGGCTTCAAGAGCCCTATGGACTTGGGCTTTTAATTTGGGTGACATGGGCGCCCCTGCCAGATGGCCCAGGGAGGAATAGTATTTAACCCACCTCCTTGCTCAGGAGTGACCCCTGGAGACAGGGGTAGGTGCCAGGAACTGTTTCCTGATCCTCTTCTGCTTTCACACCAGATTTTTGCGCAGGCCATTCCCTGCCTGGAGCAGCCTCCCGGGGCTCCTTCTGGCAAAGTGATTCAGTGAATTTTGTAATCAGAAGAGCTCCCTTTTGCTGAGCACTTCCTACCTGCCAGGAGCTTTCAGTGCACAGCCTCCCTCAATGCTAACAAGCCCCCAGGAAATGTCCTTTTGTGAGCCACATTTTACAGATGAGGAAGTGTCTGCTCTGAGCAATGGGGTTATATGTCTGTCACACAACTAGAAAGTGGTTGATCAGAAGTAGAAAGCAGGTATTTGGCTACAAAGTTTTTCCCTGAACCACTAAACAAAACTGCCCTCTCACATCTCCGCTGGATGCCTCCTCCTCCAGGAAGCCCTCCCTGACCCGAAAATGGGCCAAACACCCATTCCTGGCTCTCTCACCCCAGTCTTGCCCGCTCTGGGGTCTTATCTGTCTCCCTCAGTGTACTGGGGGAGCTGGCATGGTCACAGCTGTGTCCCCAGCACCACCTAGCAATGGGCCAGGTGTTTGGAAGTCGTTTGCTGAGTGAATATGTCAACTCCAAAGCCAGACTCTTGTCTCTGCTTTTCTTTATTCTAGCTTTATGCTCAGGCAGGCTCTGTCCTTGGAGAAGCAAGATGGCCCTAAGAAGCTACAGACTCACATCCCACCATTTAAGCAATCCCAAGGGGAAGAACACACCACGTTCAACAGCTGCCCCCAAAGCCCCTAGGCTGGCTGTTGTTGCCCAACATAGGCCACAGCCCACCTATGAACCAATCACAGCAGCCAGGGAGGATGAGGTGTTCTGAGCCCTCACTCTACTGCCCCATTAGTTACGTCACCATGGGCAAATGGCTTAATCTCTGTGACTCAGTTTCCTCATCTGTATGGGGGGCGACTATACCTGATAATATGAGTAAAGTACTTAGTGCAGCATTTGTCACCTTGTGAGCCACGTGCTGGGTATATACCAGCTACTGTCATTGCTCCTAGGACCATTATCATTATTATTATTATCTGCGCTGTGAGAGCAGAGATTTTTGTCTGTTTTGTTCACAAAAGTGGACATTTACCACTTGCTGAATACACCTTCTATTTGCTGAACAGACCTCTCTTCAATAGTTGCAGAAACTGAGGCAGCTGGTTAAGTCCCTTGGTCTCACAGCTCCTCAAGCACAGAGATGAGATTTGAACCCACCCAGAGCCCGTGCTCAATAAATACTTACTTGGATTTAATAACCAAGTGAATAACTAGATGACCAGATCCTTAAAGAGCATGTACACAACCCCTGTCTGACAAATGTATAAACCACCGAGGGAAGTGGTGCCCTCATGTGATATAGCAGAGGCAGGACTTAGAATTTTAGGGGCCCTGACACCCACACATGTCCTCTTCCCAAGCTTTCCAGCTTGTCATTCCTACCTGACAAATTCCCTTCCTGTTTCCCCAGGTCAGGAGTGTGGCAGCCCCTCGGCTAACGGGGTAAGTGCAGGGATGGTGCTGAGGACCATGTGGGGTGTGCACACGCCACAGACTGTCCTGTCATCAGGAGCTGGGATCTTGTCTTCCATTTCCCAACCTCTCCAGCTGGGCAGCATCCCCCGGGGAGCTTGTAAACACAGCCTGCTGAGAGTCTGGGCTGGTCGGCTTGTGATGGGGGGTGGGGTGTGCATATTAGTGTGTCTCCCTGCAAATCCCTCTCCCTAATGCCCCTGGCTACACCTTGAGAAGCACTGGCCTGGCTTCCAGGGAGGGGCAGAAAGGGCTGTAGCATTCTGCATGTTGGGCTTCAGTGGGAAAGTTTTGTCTGATTTTGTTGAAAAGGCCCCAAGGCTAACATGTGAATACCCCCTGTAGACTGCCTCCTACTTCGCTGTGAGCACTGAAGCTGGCTGTCCCCAGGATACACAGAGAGCAAAAGATGACAGCATCAGGACTGAAGGCAGATAAAGGCTCCAGCTGACAAGGACACGTGTCTCCCTGGCCGGACTCCAACCCAGTGGATGAACACCAAAGAGACTGGCCACCCTCAGCTTCCATCATTCACAAGAAGGACTCCTAGAACTCAGTTTATTACGGTGAAGGAATAGAGATTAAGATCAGCAAAGAGACAAGACACATAGGCCAGGGCCCAAGAGAGGCCAGGCACCAGCTTCCAGTTGTCCCTTCCCAGTGGAGTCACATGGAAATTGTGACTTAATTCATCCAGCAATGGTGTATGACAACATGCAAGAAGTGTCCCTAATCAGAACAGCTCACCCCAGTTCTTCGTGGCCAGAGTTTTTATTGAGCATCTGCGACATGACTGACCTTCCACACAGCTGATATACCATGTGGCCCAAGGTCCCCACCATAAATCATATCATTAGCATAGGCCACCCAGAGTGGCCCAAATCCCCCAGGTAACCTAACAGGCAGGATATGCCAAAGGATTTGAGATGACCTGAGCTGAGAGCAAAGGGCCATATCTTTCTTTGGACAAGGTTAAGCCTTACTGCAATAGTGGGCCACACAGAATGGTGTGGGTGCCGGAAAATTTTTGGTAAGAATTTGGCCCGTGGCCTTGAGCTTCCAAATCTCTGTATCAGTCAGATCACTATGGTTACAAGAAGCAGCCAGTGACCCTGGTCACCAGAAGAGAACCGGAGGCTGGAACTCATGCCCTAACCAGCTGCAAGGGGCTGTCCAAAGGACAGGAAGAACTGGTGGGTGTGAACTTCAGAGGTTATCAGCTCCAGCCACCCTGTGCCACCAGCATCTGCAGAAGACAAGCTGCAGTTGACATGCAGCAACCTGCTGTTTCCAAAGCAAAGGGAAGAGACGGTGGGGCAGCCATCCTTCAGCTCTCCTGGGACCAAGACCCCAACGCCCAGGAAGCAGAACTGCTCTTGTGCAACTGGCCAGTTTACTTTTTAAGTCTAAGCTCTTGGGGCCAGGCACCGTAATTCCTCTTACAGAGAAAATTCTCTGTTTGGGAAAATATCTTTTGGGAGATATGACCAGGAGGCTAAACAGGAGAGTTAGGTTTGAGCTGCTCTGTAACAGAAGATGGCAGAGAAAAAGACTTGCTCTGGATAGAGATGGAAGAATAGGGAACAGAGACAAATGGAAAAGAGATAAGAACCGGCAGGGTGGCAGGCACGGGTGACTTCAGGGCTATGAGACCAGAGGGGCCCCATAGAGTTGGGGGGGGTAAAGAGAGATTGGTCGCTTTGCTGAACACAAACCTGTTGTCTGTCACCAGCCCCCAGCCTATTTATTATATCACTAAAGCCTATTTATTACACCATTAAAGTCTATTTATTTTACCTTGTGTGGCTATGTGCATGGGGGTCGTGGGCACTAAAGAAAGGCCACGTTTTGTGTGAACTGTCACCATGTGAGATGGAACCAGAGGTGTGGAGACAAGACCCCCAATCCAGAAGGTCACAAGGGCGTGAGTCCCTGCTATTCTCAATACCATGGTGAGAGCTCTTCCCTCTCTTTCATTTGTTTTCTTTTTTTTTTTAGAGACAGAGTCTCACTTTATCGCCCTCAGTAGAGTGCTATGGCTTCACAGCTCACAGCAACCTCCAGCTCCTGGGTCTAGGCGATTCTCTTGCCTCAGCCTCCTGAGTAGCTGGGACCGCAGGCGCCCATCACAACGCCCGGCTATTTTTAGAGGCAGGGTTTTGCTCTTTCTTGCTCAGGCTGGTCTTGAACTCCTGAGCTCCAGCAATCCACCCACCTCAACCTCCCAGAGTGCTAGGATTACAGGCATGAGTCACCATGCCAGCTAATGCCAATGAACTGTACACTTAAAATAGCTAAAATAGCACATTTTATGTCACTTATCTTTTATGAGAAGTGTCACTTCTCATAAGTGACATTTTATGTCTGATAAAAGAGAAGTGACATAAATCTCTTGGGCTCAAGGGATTCTCTTGCCTCAGCCTCCCCAGTACCTGGGACTACAGGTGCCTGCCTCAACGTCCAGCTAGTTTTTCTCTTTTTAGTAGAGACAGGGTCTTACTCTTGCTCAGGCTGGTCTTGAACTCCTGAGTTCAAGGAATCCACCTGCCTCAGTCTCCCACAGTGCTAGGATCACAGGTGTGAGCCACCATGCCTGGCCTGCACATTACCTTCTTCCTCCTTTGATCCTCTTTCAAGGACCCTGTGATTACGGTGGGTAATCCAGGATCACCTCCCCATCACCAGAGCCTAAATCGCATCTACCAAGTCCCTTTTCACAGGTTCCAGGGATTGGGACCTATATATTTTGGGAGGCTCAATATTCTGCCTACTACTCGACTCTGGGTCCCTGCTCCACCAAGGTCTTTGGGTCATGGTCCCCCAAGGTAAACTGTGGCAGTAATTTCCAGTGAGTTTATTTTATTTATTTATTTAGTTTTTATTTTATTTTATTTTTTGAGACAGAGCCTCAAGCTGTCACCCTGGATAGAGTGCCGTGGCATCACAGCTCACAGCAACCTCCAATTCCTGGGCTCAAGCGAGTCTCCTGCTTCTGCCCAAGTAGCTGGGACTACTGGCACCTGCCACAATGCCCGGCCATTTTTTGGTTGCAGCCGTCATTGTTGTTTGGCAGGCCCGGGCTGGATTTGAACCTGACAGCTCAAGTGTTACATTTTACATCCCCCCCAAAAAACTAAGTATTCAAAACTTTACATCCACACAAAAAATTGCACGTGAGATTTACAGCAGCTTTATTCATAATTGACAAAATTTAGAAATAACTAAGATGTTCTTAGTGAGTAAATGAAGAAATGAAAATGGAATATTATGGAGCACTAAAAAGAAATGAACTGGACGGCACCTGTGGCTCAGCGAGTACGGCACCGGCCCCCTATGCCGAAGGTGGCGGGTTCAAACCCAGCCTAGGGGGAACTGCAAAAAAAAAAAAAAAAAAAAAAAGAAAGAAAGAAAAGAAATGAACTATCAAGGCAAGGAGTGGTGGTTCACACCTATAATCCCAGCACTCTGGGAGCCTGAGTTGGGTGGAATGCTTGAGCTCAGGAGTTGGAGACAGGGTCTGAGCAAGGGTGAGACCCCATCTCTACTAAAAATAGAAAAACTAGCAGGGCATTGTGGCAGATGCCTGTAGTCCCAGCTACTTGGGAGGCTGAGGCAAGAGAATCGCTTGACCCCAAGAGTTTGAGGTTGCTGTGAGCTAAGATGATGTTACAGCATTCTATCCAGGGTGACAGTGTGAGACTGTGGCTCAAAGAAAGAGAATGAACTACGGAGCCATTGCAAGGCTCATTTCACTTAGTAATACGCATTCAAGGTCCCTCTATGACTTTTCATTCGAACTACAGTAGAAGCTCTGTAGTCGACCACCCAAGGGACAGTAACAAACTGGTCAACACATGGGGGTGGTCAACATAAGGCTCTAGACCTGCTGTACTGATATGTACACGTGATGCATGTCCAACTTGTGAAAATTAGGTCAAGTTCAGGAGGTGGTCAATGTAGGGAGGTGGTCAACTTTGGAGGTTCCACTGTATTTATATGTAAATGTTCATTACAGTGCTCTTCACAATAGCTTAAAGGTGGAAGCAAATAAATGTCCACTGAGTGGTGAATAAACAAAATGTGTTGGGTGGCCTGCCCCCAGAGGCGAAGGCCTCCTGGGACAGTGACCCCATCAGAGCCCAAACTGGACTGAGAATGCCCGGGGCATACTCTTATGGCTTCAGCTTGTGTTATCACCCCTCAAGAGCCCCAGGTTTGCCTTACAGTGGAGCGCCAGGAGAAAAAACTTCCTTTGGACACTGGAGCAACCTTTTCTGTACTTCTCTCTAATCCTGGTCTTTTATCTCCCAAATCCATAACTATACAGGGGGTGTCTGGACAGCCGGT
>CAUYON010067289.1:0-17349 GCA_963573935.1 Arctocebus calabarensis | reverse complement strand
AGTGATCAAGAAAATGCCATGAAGGCTATCTGTAACAGTACGATCAAAACATTTCTGAATGTATATGAATCGTGCCCTATGATTGCACCAATGTACAGAATTATGATTCAATAAAATTATAAAAAAAAAAAGAAAGAAAAAGGTCGTCCATACAAAAAGAAAGTCTGTTCATTTCCACCTTTCACTGTGATCATAAGATTAGAGATGCTTTTGAAGCAGGATAGTGTATCTTCCCAAACAATGCTTACTACGCTGAAGAAAGTCCTTGACTGCCTTGTCCTGGAAGAGCTGCAGTAAGGCTTTGCTCCTCCGACTCCTGTTTTAGTATTTTCTCTAACAAACTGATACGAAATTTCACAGAAGCAATCCTGCTACAGTCCAGGTACTAATTCTCTGTTGATTTGACTTAAGATAGTGGTCTGAAGTGGCATAATGTTATCTGTATGAAGGACGCCACACACACATCAGAAGATCAAACACGTGTGTACTCAACTATCTTTCCAGTGTAATTCTCTGCTGAACATAAATGTCGGTGTATACAATCATCCAGGCGTTCGGGGAAGATGAATGGCTTCAGCTTGACTTAAACTTGTCCACCTGGGATGCAGATGTGTGCTGTCTGTCAGGGAGGAATCCATGCGGTGACTTGCAAAGACGAGAGCAAAGCCTATCAGCCTACTTCGAGCTGAAATATTCTTTCAAGTCCCCACATTTGCTATCATGTAAATTACCTAGGTAACTCTGAGAAAAATACCATCTTTACTAATTTCAAATTGAAGAAAGGCTCATTGTAAATTACTCAAACACTTTACACATTAGGATGTGGAAATTTTATACTGGGTAAGAGTTTGAGTCAGTATTACTAATTCCTGTACTTACAGTGTTGGTGTAACAGAAGGCTGTCCAAGCAAGTTGGAGGGCAGACCATGCTGTCATGCGCACACAGGTGTTCTGAGAAGAAACATTTCAGGGTTCAGTTGTGACTTTCAGCTTCATTGATACCATAGGGAAACATAGAATCTCTTTTTAAATTATCTTTCATTTTTAAATTAAAGCACAACATTCACATCGTTGTCCTTTAATTTGCTATCTTCTAGATACCTTAAAGACACGTAAGAATAAATCGCTTCGGCTTCAAGAAATAGATACACACCACTACAATATTTTAAGTGTTGGAAGCCTCACAACTTCATAAACTTTATATCATGCTTAACTCAGTCTTGGTAACAGCATGCCTTTAGTATGTGATTTTTTGGTCAGTACAGATTTTAGTTCAAATCACAAGATTCAGGCAGATAACCTAACAGAATGAAGTTGGACATGTGGGGAAAAAAAACAAAACAAAACATAAAGCTAAACCCATTAGCAACTGGGGTCCTGCAAAAACCATGAAGCTAAATTGTGTCACATATCATGATTTTATACCAGATAATCTGGAAATTAAGATTTGTAACTGCTCACACAGAAAATCTGCACAGCTAAGCAGCAAGGTGTGTGTAGGCTCACTTCTATACATCTAGTCACATCTAGAGCATTTTACTTGATGATCTCAAAGTTCTCGAAGAATATAATTAAATATACATACCCTACAGTGTTAGAAAATAAAAGGATTAAAAGTCTATAAAAGTTTTCTGTGAATGTCTAGAGAAATGCCCACTTATTCCAATCAGACACTGGCAGATAAATATAGGATATTTCATGATTCAAATGTAAATTATTTTGATAAATATTAATTCCTTAAAACAAGGAAAATTTTATATTGAAGCATATGATTGAATAATGAAAATTTCTATTGATATTATAGAGAAATATTAATGGCATAATAATGTACTAAATAGTTTTAAAAGTTCTATTTCTTCTAATAATATTTATATATTTTAAGTTTTTAATAATTATATTATTTTAGAAAATATTGACAAATAAGTAGATAAATTAAAATATGCAGTTCCAACAAAAAGACAACCAGTGTGAATATTTTGGTGAATTCCATTCTTGTCATTTTATTTGAATACATGTACTCAACTGAAAATGAGAAAAAAACTGAGTTTAGACTCCTATGATATTCTTGTTATAATTTTAATGCAAGCATTTTCTATACTATTAGTCTTTGATCATTAATTTTTAATGACTGTAATATTGCATTACCCAATCACACTATCATTTATAAAAAAAATATGAATATGTGTGATATTTTCAATTTGTGGTTATTAGGAAAAAATGTTACAAACAACATTCGTATTCATCAGAATTTTTTAGTAACAGAATACTTTGCTGGAGAACTCTAAAAAGGCACAAATGCATTTACTACCAGGACGCTATCTACTATTTCCTGAAAATTTCCTTTTCTGCACATATCAGAAAGCCCTAGGCTTTAATTGTAAATTAATTTTTGTCAATTTTATTGATATAAATCATAGAAAATCTCTATTCTTGATGGTTTCCTATTGAAAATGAGCATATTTTGCTGTGTTTGGAGCTTCTTTATATTTATTTCCTACCAATCATCTTTTCATGATATGTATTCAGTTCTAAAGAAAAGAGGGTGGTCGGTTATATATATTCAAGGAGTCGTGTATTAAGAATGTGTGTGTATGTTTTCTATCATACTCATTGCAATTATTTTCCTAGAGAAATGTACAGGAGGGTATAAATGAATAATATTTATAGATCCATGTTATTCAAAAAATATGATAATAGATAATATTAACACCAAGAGAAAGCTAACACAGATGGATTTGTCTATGTTTTGAATATACAAAATTTACTCTCACTTTGTAAAATATTTTCTTTCCTTTTTCAAACTGAAAATAGACAGAATTATTCAAATTCTTCTATCTAGGGGAAAGAGATGAAATGATTGGCTTAATGATAAGTAGTAGCAACATAAAATCAACTTTTTGGTTTTTATTAAATCTTAATTGTGTACATTGATGCATTTATGGGGTTCAGTGTATTGATTTGATATATAATGTGAAATGCTTACATTGAACTGATTAAGGTGAAAAAAAGATATGAGTAAGAATTTGATTATGGAAATGGGGAGAGATTACTAAGTGTAGATAAAGCATAAAAATTTCTTTAAAATAATATCTGCCTCATTTGCTCTAAATATGGTTGAATCTGAGACCAGCATGGCCAAAATAGCAAGACCCCTTCTCTAAAAAGTTGTTAGCCAGGGCCATTTGCACACACCACTAGTCCTTACAGCTCCTTGAGATACTGAGGAGGGAGGGTTCCTTGAGCCCAGGAATTCAAGGCTGCAATGATGATAAGGCCACTATAATTCAGCCTGGGTAAGACCCCATCTGAAATATATACATGAATAAAAATAAAATGAAATAAATATGACCAAACATATGCTATCTTATTCTGAAAATTCTTTGTATCAGAAATATATCTTGATTCTAGTTCTATTGATATTCCTGCTGTGGAATTCAATATTAAATTGGATCACAATAAAAACAGCTCCATACTTCCATCAATGTCTAAGAATGAAACTTAAGTGATCTTTGTTTTCAACCAGAAGAGGAATGAGTTTAGCACTCAAAACCACCTTTAATGGGTCCCAGAAGCATACGCATACAATTGTGTTTGTGAAAGAATTAAATGATGTCACAGAGCTGTCCTTTTATGAGTTTGGAATTGCAGGTGGATTCTTTGTCAATTAGGAAAAGGGGGAAAAAGTATTTGATGCAATGTAAAGTTAAGTACGACCATAGCATATATCAGAGCTTTTAAATAGATGTCTCTGACATGGCTTATTCAAATGTGTGTCACAAACATCTAAAATAAAATTATGTGTAGGGGCACAGTCATCTATGCCCTTGTAGGATCAATCAGTCTCCCATTTTGTGAAGGCAAGTTTAAAGTCTTTTGTGAGTTAGAAAAAAAAAATCATGGTGGGATTTTCCAGGCTACTCCCTTAAGATGATTAACTGCCTCTAAAGGGTTGGTTAAAGGATTATTACTTAGCATAAGAACAACTTTGGTAAAGTAGTTGTCAGTTAAGCCAGTTAAACCTTAGTCAATAAGGATAGTTTTACATAATAAGTGATTCAATTTATCCATAAACCTGGAAGTAGCAGGCAGTACAAGGCCTAAGGCCAGGTTTAAGTCATATGTTTATTGATTAAGTCAGAAGATTAAGTCATGTGCTTGTTGATTACATTATGTGCTATATAAGCCTTGTTGGAAGAAATAAATTTGCTGTAATGCCTGAGCAAGCTTCAGCCTCTGAAATGTCTGAATGAGTCTCAGCCATTCCCTTTCAAATCAATCATTTCGTCTGCAGAGCAGCCTCTGTGTCATTGATTGGGGGCTGGGTGGCAGCAACAGTATGTATCATTTAAATGATTTTTCTTAAATCCACATGTCTATATTATGAAATTCAACTTAAATTACTTTGTACAACTCTTACTAAAAGAAAGAATTGCATTTTTGATCATGATAAAGAGAATTGGATAAATTAATAATTAAGATGGTGGATGACACAGGATGGTGGAACTTTCTGGAAGGGAATTTACCATTCTATTTTTTATTTGTATAGTAAAAGGAAATTGTTTAAATAAGTAATCCAAGTTGTTTCTGTATTAATCTGAGCAATAATGTGTGCTTAATATTATTTGAAAAATTTAAAACTCTTGATAAATATTTTCACTTTAACGGTGAAATATGTTAATTTTGATTTGTTCAGTACATCTCTTTTAAACCACATTGGATACATTAACAAAACAATAATAAATATGGAGTCAAATTAAGGATTTTTTCGTGGCTTACGTATCTATTCACAGAATGTTAGTGAAGAGATTATCCTGGGGAGAATCAAGAATGAATCACTAATAAATCATAGGTGATTTATAAGTGGTTAGCTGTCAGTGATTAAATCCAAATAATTATAAATGTCTTCCCAATGGGGAGATTTAATTTAACACTGAGTTGTCGAAAGATGGTAGAATAAAGTTTGGATAAAATGGAATCAAGTACATATTAGTCAAGTATCAAAGATGAATTAAAGATCAAAGAATGCTAGAAAGTTTGTCAGTCTTATTAACTTGAAACATTTCCAGTACCACCACATTCAAGTCAGCTTAGGGGTGAAATAAACACTGAGCAGTGGAATTGATCATAATTGGCTGGAGTTAAAATTAGAGAGATGTTTTTGGGACAAAATGAAAGCAACACATGGCGCCTGACATAAATTAAGAGTTTAATAAATAATGGATAAAATTTAACAGTGAAAATAGATGGGGAAATATTTTATCTAAACTTCACTAGCTCTGAAAAGTGTTTATTGAATGTCAGGTTTAAAATAGCTACTCAAATATAAGACATTTTAATCAATTAATTGGCATCTAATTTGATATTTATATCTTGCTAAATACAAATTAAACACCTGTATATACTCCTGAAGGTTAATACATTCATAGGAATAGAGTTGCAATTAGTAAAGTTCCAAGTCAATTAAATGGTATAAAGATGCATTCTTTGCATACATTTAAATGGGTCTTTCTGTGTATTTTTATATTTCTTTTTTACTTGCCTAATTATTTTAAAATGTCCATTATTTGCATGGTAAACATGTAAAACAATCACATTTACTGCAGAAATTATAAAATTGGAAGTTTAGTTACATCAAATGTAAAAATCAAAAAAAGGACTGGGAAAATTCTCATCTAAAAACTGAGAAAATTGAAAAAAAAATTAAACTCCCAAACTATGATTTATTTAAACCTCCACATTGAAAGACAATGAACCTGAATTGGCAAAAATATAAAATATAGATACTTATATGTGGTATGAAAATGGTTTTATGTGAGAATATATTATATTATATTATAGAAAATGTATTATGTGTTTTCATGTCATTGAACTCTCCAAAATATCTTAGCTAGGATCTCGATCATCTCTTGTTCCATAAGTAAATACTTGTTTTATGAATTAAAGGAATGAATTATAATTCTCTGCTTTACAGGTGAGAAAAATGAAACTCAGCGATTAACAGATTTTCTAAGATCATTCAGCTAGGAGGTGACAAAAAGTGTTCCGAAGTAATTCAAAACATATTTTGCAATCATATCTTGCTAAATATTAGTATAGCAGAACTAAATTATCCGTGAATTGAGAGAAATCTTTGTCATTGCTCTTCTTAGTTTAGGAAGAGATCTCAGGTAAACACTGACAGCAGCAAAGACAAGGCTCCTGATAAAGTAGTGATGACCCAGCTGGCTGATAACTACAGTAACCAAAGTTAGCACTTGAAAGGTTCCAAGAGAAATTATTACGAATAGTTCTCCAATCCTGTTCAACTACTGACTTACCTAAAAAATGCTGGCCGGCGGATCTGTCTCTGTGCCTTACTTATCCAAGTGTCTCTGAACTTGAATACAATATCAAACCACCTTCTCCTACTTGAAATATCATGTTCAGCTTATCCTTCCTGCAGAGCTATAAATATAGATTTTATGAAACTTTTTCTATCTTTCAGAGACTATACATGACCAATTATATTCACCAAGTAAATTAAAACTGCCTAGAGTCAGCTGATTGATCACAGGGAATTCTGAGATATCAGTCTGTATACAAAAATTTCCACCTAAATCTCACCGGTTTCCATCTGTTTCAGGACAGGCAGAGAAATTATTCTCAATAGTAACATTTTCATTGCAACGGGCCTACTACTAACTGAGGCTATAAGTTAGGTTAAGAATGTTAGCAATTGAAAAGCTAGCATCTAAAAATTTAAACAAATTTCCAGAGAAATGAGTTCACAGGACTCACGTCTCACATCTTTCTTACGTGGCATTTTCATTTAGTGATTTGATGTAAGCTAAATTCATTAGTCAGAGATAATTTTGAACACAAACAATCTTAGAATGACAAAGAAACAAAATTTAAAGACTTTAAAACCTAAGACATTTGTGAAATACTGTCAAATTCACCATTAGAGAGGTGGGACAATTTTAGATCTCAGCCCATAGTCTTTGATGTCTGTTTCCTCAAAGCTTACCAACTGGGTGCTTTGTTATGTGCTTTATTTGTTTAATACATCAAACTAATGGGTAAGAAAAATATGTCAGTTTAGTTTTAATTTGCATTCTTCATATGACAAGTTAGGTGTACCCTCTTATTACATTTTTAATCCACTTATGTAACTTTCTTTGCGACATGCCTGTTCATAACTAGGAAATATCTAAAATCACTACATACACATTCATTAGCTCAGTAATGCTCTTCTAGAAGTTTATTGTTTACATCTAGCATATAAAATACATGTATTTTTTCATAATGTCATACCTAAAATTGCAACAAAAATCATCTAGACTTTAGCTTTAATAGCAAAATACTGAAAACATATGAACAAGATAAGAATTTTCTCCCTTATTACTACTTTTAACTTTGTATGGAAAGTCCTAGCTACTGTAATAAGACAAAGAAAAGAAAAAATGCTGTATAAATTTGAAAGGAAAAAATACAACTCTTTTTTCATAGAATTCATGATTCTCTATGTAAACTCTCCCTTTCCTCCTCAAAATACACACAAAAATACTCATTAAATTAACAAGTCTGTACAGCAGAGTCACAGGATACAAGATGAATATATACAAGCCAATTACTTATTATATACCCATAATAGACAATTGGAATTTTATTTATTTATTTATTTATTATTTTATTTATTTATTTATTTATTTTTTCTAGAGACACAGTCTCACTTTTTCATCCTCAGTAGAGTGGCATGGTGTTACAGCTCACAACAACCTCCAACTCCTGGGCTTAGGTGATTCGCTTGCCTCAGCCTCTCGAGTAGCTGGGACTACAGGGGCCCACCACAATGCCTGGCTATTTTGCTGTTGGTGCAGTTTGGCCCGGGGCTGGGTTCGAACACAGCACCCTCAGTATATGGTGCCAGCGCCCTGCCCACTGAGCCACAGGCACCGCCTGACAATTGGAATTTTAAATTAAAGAAAATATCATTTTCTAAAGTACAAAGCATAAGTATAAATCTACAAAATACACATACAGGTTCCATATGTGGAAAACCACACAATGGTTGAGGAAAAAAATCGAAGAATATGTAACTAAATATTCTGTGTTCTGAGTCAGAGGACTAATTTTTTAAGGTGTCAGTTATTCCCAAATTGATGTACAGATTTAATGAAATCCCCATAAAAATCTTGGAAAGATGTTTTTAAATAACAACAAATTGATTCTACAGTTTTATGTAAAGACCAAAAACCAGGCATAGACAACATAATAATTAAGAATAACAAAATTAGAAGATTAACACTAACTGGTTTTAAGATTTAATATTATTTTCAGAAATGACCCACATAGGCAACTGAGACCAAGGTGGGTAATGCTGAGCCAGAAGTTGTAGTGGAAACGAATCCATCTCAACCTACACGTGAATTAGCAGCGAGGCTTGATGTTACTATTCCAACAATATTGGACCATTCAAAACAAATTGGCAAGGTAAAGAAGCGGAATAGATGGGTTCCATGTGGATTAAGCAAGCATCAGAAGAGAACTCATCTTGAAGCTTGCATTTCTTTGCTGTCACAACGTAAAAATGAGCCAGTTCTACACCATATTGTTACGTGTGATGAAAAATGGATTATTTTTGACAATCTCAAGCACTTAGCGCATGGTTGGATAAAGATGAAGTTCTGAAACACAGTCTAAACCTGAATATTCATTAAAAAATGCTAATGGTACCTATTTGGTGGTCTACTGCTGGTATTGTCCACTACAGCGTCATGAAACCTGGCTAATGGATTACAGGGGTGTCTACTGAAACCAATAGGATGCGATGATGAAGATCTTTATGAGTAGGCAGCCAAGACTGGTCAATAAGACAGGCCAGTCTTCTTGCAAGAAGACAAAGCTTGATCACATGCCACACAAACAACACTGTTCAAACTATAGAAACTGAACTTGGAATCTCAGTCACCCACTGTATGTATTCACCAGATCTTGCACCAAATAAATACCACTTCTTTTAACCATTTCTTGTAAGAAAAAAATATTTAGTTATTAACAAGCTGTGAAAAATGCCTTTCACAATTTCATTGTCACTTGTTCTCGAGGTTTCTTCACTGCTGGTGTAAACAAGCCACCATTCAGATGGCAAAATCGTGTCCATAGCATAGAAGCGTCCTTTGATGAAATTGTGCTATTCTCATTTGAGATCTAATAAACTAAACTTTGCATCTCAAATCATACATTTTGTACTTAATGATCTATAGAAATAGGGAGATGCCGATAACATATGGTGACCTACATCTGACAACTCACATTCACTGATTTTGCCAAACAAAATAATTGGAAAATTGGGTCAGCCTAGGGCTGCCATTGTAGAACCTCTATGCAGGAATGTATCTGCCTCAAGAATAGAAATTAATAGTGCTGATTACTTTTACTACCCCCAACACCCATCCATGGACTTGGTATGCCATGGGTACTCAATGAATATTTCTAGATTTATTGATCAAGTGAATGAATGAATAAAGGAACAATCTGATTATTATCTTTAACTCAAATTTCTCTTTCAAACATCCACCTACATTTAGCATTAACACAGCCTCCATGTTTGTGTGACAGATTGCCATTGCAAAGAAAGTGAACACACGGAGATGTACAACAAACTGTTGAACACAAATAAATGCAGATAAAATGATATTATTGCATATGTCAAATATATAAAGAGTTAAAATGTTGTTCTCTTATTTAATATTTGCTAGTCCTAACCAATAATACTTTCTACCAAAAAGTACTCAGAAGCTGTTGATTTTTTAATCCTTTATCTACACAGGTGTGTACTACCTAAAATTCAAACAGAAATAGGAATATCATGTCAAACTTTTATTTATATCATAAAAGCCTCATGTTAAATATAAATAGAAATTAATGATATCTAAGTGAACTTGAAGAGTACACATTTTGAATTCAGTGTGAAACATAACAACATCAGAGTCATCATAAACAAAATAGCAATCATCTGCCCTGGGACTATTTGAACAAACATTTCTTGATAGCGAAGATTTTAGGTTATCATTCAAGTCCCCCTCCACTCCAAATAATCTCCTTCTTATGACTAAAATTTCATGGAATAAGCTGAGATATATTCTTATATTGCTAGGAAGAAAAGCTACCACAACTGGTGTTTATGAGTTTAGGTACTATCAGACGGTGCCTTAACACAAAGTAAGAACGTGTAATGTCAAAGTGATGCAGGCCGTCTTGTGATGCTCCAAACAAGCACACACTTGAGCAAACGCGCTAAACACCCACATATGAAGACCTGCACATACGCTCTCAGATAATGACACGCCTTCTTATTGAATTGTGATTTTGAAGCAATCAGAAGAGAACGTCTACAGACTCCCAGCACTGTATTCTCCCGTCCCTCCCCAGATTAGGACACGTGCTTCTCCTTCCTGCCAACTCCACCTGGTCATGCCTCAACCCAACCCTTCCCTCCGGCTCCACAGGCCGCCCCATCGCACCTTCCTCCGGACATTGCCGCCAGCAGGTTTTCTCCTCTTCCTCTCTGCTACATCAAACTCTCTCCTTTTACTGAACATTTTCACTCCAAATACTTATTTATTTCACCCCTTTTTAAAAGAAAAGAGAAACAGAACTTTCGCTTGATTTTGTTTATCTTGTAAGTTATCACTTGATTTCGTAACACAATTCCTTAAAAAAATTACCTTTGGTGTTTCAAATCTCTCTTTGCCCCTACTCCTAAGTTCACTCTTCTCTGGCCTTCACTCCCAGCATGCCAACCTGATTCATTTTATTTTAATAGCCAGTATCCCTTGAATGTTAAAGTCGGCGTCTGGTTTCTGGATTCCTTTGTCTGAGCTCTCAGCCAACATCTGGTGCCCTTGGTCATCCTTTCTTCCCCAATATCTTTCTTTACTTAATTTCTAGGACAATGCTTTTCTCTTTTTAAATTTCTACATTTTTTTCAGGACAGTTCTCCAGGTGACCTCAGACTAACTCAGTCCTCCCCCCTGTCCCACTTGCAGTTCTCAAGAATAACTGTAGAATGTGCTTGGAAACAATATCTTAAGAAAAGGGGGAACTAGCTGGCTGTGATAACCCAGGTTCTGTCCAGTTCCCCTGGAAAGAGAGGGACCTTCTATGCTTTAGCCCAGTGTACCCTGTTACCCCAGGAACCAAACCCAGAATGGGCTGCTTTCTAAGATGCCTCATCCAAGGTGCAGTTGGAACATGTGTAGTCAGCAATCCACCTATCCTGGGTGGCTTTGCAGAGCTCTGGGGGACTGGCATGCAGTGAGTGCCGGGCTTCTGTTTTACCCTGCTGCCATCGGTGAGCTGTGAACCTGC
Source organism: Arctocebus calabarensis (assembly GCA_963573935.1). Classification (NCBI taxonomy): domain Eukaryota; kingdom Metazoa; phylum Chordata; class Mammalia; order Primates; family Lorisidae; genus Arctocebus; species Arctocebus calabarensis. The sequence goes on along the minus strand of CAUYON010067289.1, from coordinate 5,997 downwards.
TTCACATCAGTTGCGTGTTTTAATGACAAGTGGTGGCCATGCTTCTTGAACTACTTTCCATTATTTGCCACTCTTTCCTGCACTCCTTTCCTGGGTACATTTCTGCTGAAATCATCTTGGTCACAGCCACAATCCCCTCTTTGCTAAACTGGTACAGGAGCCCTCTCACTGCAATGTCTGCTTCTGTCGTTGGCCCCTTCATCCCCACTCCGTGCTTCTTGAGTCAACACAGCTGCCAAGATGATTGTTTAATGATTTTAATCAGAGCATGTGTCTATTCCAGTCAAAGCCTGCAACAGCACCCAAACATGTGAAGTCTGGAAAGTGGTTAGAGGGTTGTACACGACCCAGCTCTTCAGCGCTTGAGCTCATTCCCACACTCTTCCTCTCAATTCTTTTGCTGCATTGTCCTTGCTGTTCCTTGAAGGCAGAAGAAGATTCTGACCTGCCTTGGGGTCTTTACACTGCTATAAATGACACAAAAATTTCAGATGGCTCCGACTCCATCATCTTTGCGTTTTATCCAAATATTACTTGGTTTATATTTGATTGATTAATTAGACTCTTACCTTAAACCTGCACTCTCAATTCCCCTTGTCATTATCCACTTTTGTTATGAATTTGAAAATCACTTTGTGACACACTCTAAGTATTATTGATTTTCTATTGTCCATTATTAAACCAGAAAACCTACAGAGGCAAAGTTTTTATTGGCTTATTCACTAAAAATCCCAAATACTTGGTTACATTAACAATATTTATAAATAAGCAATAATTTTCAAAGCATGACTATTTATGTCATGTTCTTATGAACCTATTTGCGCCATGTCACATCTTTTAAAATTATTCGTGTATGTGTGTATATGTGTGTTCTTCTAATTTGCCTCATACTTATTGTCAGTATACTCCAGGGGCATTGTATTTTTTATGAGAAAAATTATGAAACTATTCTCGACAGGAGATCTTGAAGCTGAGTGTTCTCACCAGCTAGCTGAACTGTATGATGAAGTATTGATAGCTCACTGTCAGAGTTACTAATATTGTTTCTCAAGGAATCTTGTTGAAAATAAACAGATGCCTTGATTCATGCTTCATTAAGTTGAAACAGACCTTTTCAATCTCTGTCCTCATCCTATGCCCTAATTTTCTATGATTTTTCACATCTTGCTGTGATATCACAGCAAAGTGATTAAGTGTACACGCTAGATTTAGAGCATTGCTTCAGAATCTCAGATTTATCCTTTTTTTAGTTGTGTGTCCTTGGGCAAGCTACTCATTGTCTCAATATCTGTTTCTACCTATGAAAGTTAAAGATAATAAAGTCCATCTTGTAAGATTTTTGTAAAGATAAGATGAGTAAATGTATCTCAAACATTTATACGTGTGTCCGGCACAAAGTGTTATCTATTGTGTTAACAGTGCTATCTATGTGTTAACAGCACTTGTTAAATTAACCTTATCTCTTCTCTGCTACACTATCTAATTCTTGCTTCTTTCTAGATGCTTTTCAGTGAATTTCATTTTTCTCTCCCTGAGAACTTGCTCAGTGGAATCTTGTAGGTAATGAATCTTTAGTGTTTCAGGAAAGACTTTGCTTTCTTTTTTGTAAGGAATTGTTACTTCTGCTTCTGTGATGCTATGAGAATCTCTCTCTATCTCTCCTTCCCCCTTTCATTCTCTCTCAAACCTGAATATTCTGTGTTTACCAAGGGTGGTTTTCTTTGGATGTCTATATATTTTCCATCAGGACAATTATTTTGTCAGATACTATGGCTATGGATAGAGAAATTTAAATCTCCCTGTTCAGTGGAGTTACACACCCGTGCACGCACACACACACACATACACACCCCTACCTAAAACTCAAAATTTTTAAGCTTTAAAAATATATATAAGACTCTCAAGGCTGAGAAATTTAGACACTTGACTTGTCTTGTAAAATATCACATGGCTTCCTAGCTAGCTGTGGCTAAGAACATTATTGTTTGATTATGTCACACTTTGTATTAGAATGTTGTGAGAAATAAAGCCACTCTACTATAATGGTTTGGGAGCTCTGCACTCCTATCACAAAGATAAAATTGGTAATTCTAAGAACTTCTTCATCCAATATTCCAATGCCTGGAAAGTTGGCAGCTTCTTTATTGATGCCTGAGCTATGGTCTCTTTAAGGAAAAATGTGGCTGAGGCCCTTTTTGAAATTATCACTAATATTTGGTACCATTTTTACACTGAATTCCGTGCATGATAAAGGCTGTCTTTGCAATTATAACCAGTGCTATGCAGGGGTAAGCTCACATGCTGCCGAATTGCTGATCTAGATCCCCACATGTGAAGTCTAAATATTTTCCTTATGGATTAAATCTCTCCCCCACTTTTTTGCTGTGCTCTCTGCCACTCTTTTTGATCGCACACAGAACTAGTACAGGCAAATTTAAGTTCCAAAGTTGACGTACAGAATCTATCACAGTAATACAGGAAGAACTAGAGAACCAGATTTGGAAAACAACCAGGCACGAGAGAGGTGTTTAAATCACGCTAAGTAAAAACTTATCTATTAGGTAAGGACGTCCTTTCCCCTTCTACTGAATGGTGTGGTGCACAGGGCCAATGGTCAGGTGTCAATAAGAGAAACGAATGCCACCCCCAGCCCCACCTCCAATTTAGGGAATGTAGTAGTAAAGGTGATCTCACCCCCACTTCGTGGTTGGTCTAAGATGAACATCTAGAACATATATTTTTAAAAACTTGCTTAAAGATTCTATAAGAGAAACACTTTTCTTTTATTTTATGATCCTGAACTACTGAACTACTGTAAACCATTCCAAACAGACAGGATACACATGAAGATAGTGCTGATCAGACTGGGCTGCCATCCAAATCAAATAGAAAAAGTTGTTAAAGCAGAAGGATAAATAAAATCAATGGAAAAATATGGTTCCGTGAAAACATCATTATGCTATTGAATAAAACCACAACCGAAACTTGTAAATTCGATTACACATGATCGAATGACAGCACCTTGGAGCAGAAGTTGCTCGTACAGTTATTTTTTGTTGTTTTCAGCTCAAAGTGGCTTAACAAATAGAGAAAACTAAAATACACATATATATGCACAGAAAAACATACTGTATGTAAATTTTCCACATTTAATCATTTTAAATTGATCAGTCAAGTCTAAAAGTAGGTAAAATAGATATATTAATACATGTTTAAAAATATACCTCCATTTTTCATGGATTTTTAGTAATATATAGCATGGACTCATGCTATTAAATATTTTATCTTAGCATTTATTTAATGATGACTGTTTGGACTCTGGACTGGTTTTTTCTGTTACGCTAATATATACTGTAGTGACAAAATCTTGGCATGCAATTACTTTATTAATTTAGTAGGATAGTTGCTGAAAGTATGGCATGCAGGTCAATACACATGCTTTATTCTTACATTCATTTATTAAGTTATGAAATATTCAAATACATCACACAATTACAAATTTTCCTCTAAAATTATAAATATAATGACTTCAGAATATGAATGATATTTCTATTATTTCTGGAAACACCCCCTGAAAAGTTATATTTCAGTAGCTATAAAATCAAAATTATGAGAGAATTATATAAATCAATGAGAAAATCCTGCTTCCTCTAACCACCCACATGAGTCTAGAGTACTTGTTAATGGACCTGAAAGACAGACATCCTTCCAGCTCCCTCTTGGAGTTATTCTGTGCATATGAATTGTGGTTCAAAATACCTGGATTCAAGGAAGGGAAACTGTCAGTTCATCTCGGTTCGGGCTCAAACTGTAACGTCTGCTGCAGAAGAAAGAGATCCCTGGCCCGGGATCATTAAAAGGGGAGAAATCACAGGGAAAACTGAACCTTCCTAATCCCTAGAAGACAGCAGAATAGGAACAGCTGAGCACCAGATTTTATGATGTGTGAGTTTATTTTCTCAGGTAAACTGTCCTAGGGGGATTGTCTGGTCCCTGTCCAACAAAATAGAAGTTGAATAATACCTTTAACTTTTTTTTTTAATTTCCATGTTAGATTACCTGTGTGTTTTTACTGAGTCAAGACTTTCCTGGTGACCTTCACCCATGCTGCCCACCGACCTGTGAGTATTAACATCACAGTACTCTATATATCACTTTTTAGGGAATGAATAAAGTGCCCCTTCCCCAGACCCACATGAGCGAAGAGTTCCAGCTCTCAGAGGACACAGCGGGAGCCAGGGCACCTACCCGGGAAGGCAAAATGTGGACTTCTTCTTACCTTTATACCCCAGCAGTCTGAGCATGTGCATTTTGGAGGACAGAGAGAAGCCTCCTTCTGAGCAGTATTGAGGGCCATGATATCCACTGGTCTTCCTGGAAGTCCTGCTTCACTGCAAGCATCCCTCAGGGTGGGGTGTTCTGTGCCCCTGTTCCTCGCTCTCTTCTTGTTTCTATTCACAGATACGCATGTTACTTCACACACTCAGCACTAGTGTGTGGAGAAAAAAGGATCAGAGCACCCTTCGCCACTGACAATTTTACTTGCATCTGTGACACCCATCGACCACGCCTTTATTATAACTACACCTAACTTCAACCTCAATCTTGAGCATGCCTGCTGTAACAACCAAGCCCCCTGCCCCTACACCAAGCCCCCTATCCCTGCCACTAACACCCCCCAAACCTGTAGATTTAAAGAATATAAAAACCCTTTACCCTTCAAAGGGAAAGTGTTTTAGCCCCAACCCCCGCAAGGGTGGAGGAGCTAAATTTCCGAGAAGAGATAAGCTGGGAGGTACGAGTCCCGGATTCCTTAGAAACTTGCCCAACTCCTATGCCCGTCCCTTGTACCCCTGCACTATGTATGAACCATGAAGTAATGAACTTATAATGTATCTCGTGATTTATGAAGCAATATGTACCCCCCCACCCTGATACCCTGCCTCAATTGCTATGATTAACTTCTGTATTATGCTAGCTTGCTTTGCTGACCACGCAAGAATACTAGTATAAAAAAGACTGCTCACCTAGCATTCGGGGCTGCATGCCTTTGAGGAATCAGCCCCCTGCAGGTGTAATAAATTTATCAATTATTGCATCAAATTGGGGTCCATCTTTCTATCTCTGTGACTCGGTTTACTTCACTGCCATGTTTGTGGTAAATGTTTTTTTATTTGCATAAATTTATAGAGCACAAATACAATCTTGTTATGCGCAAAGACTGAACAGTGGTAAAGCTGGCGCTTTTAGGGCATTCATCACCCAAATATGTGAATTGTAACCCTTAGGCAATTTCTCATCATCCACCCATCCATCCATCCACCCATTCCGTTATCTATCACGCCACACTCTGTCATGTGATAAGGTGCCAAAAATCCCTTTTGCTTTTTGGAGGGGTGTGGATGAGGTTCTTATATCGAGTGTATAATCACTTGCTAGACTAGGGAAATTTTCATTTATTATTTCATTCCTTCACCCTCAGAAATATAGATAATTTATAAATTTATCCCCTTTATGTAGTCACAAACAGCTGAAAGGACTTGTTCATTCCTTTTATTTTTGTCTGAATGAATTATTTCAAAACACCTGTCTTCAAGTTCTAAACTTCTTTCTTCAGCTTAGTCTATTATTGAAGTTTTCAAAAGCATTTGTATTCTCTTCAAAGAATTTTGCAAATTCAGATTTCGGTTCTTTTTGTTGTTGTTGTTGTTGTTATGTATCTCCTTAATAATTATTTCAGTCATATCCTGACTTGATTTTCTGAGTTCTTTGTATTGGTTTTCAGATTCTTCTTGGATCTCATTGAAATACTTTAGGAATTAATATTTTAATTTCTTTTAATCTAGGATATCTTCTTTTTTTTTTTTGTAGAGACAGAGTCTCACTTTATCGCCCTGGGTAGAGTGCCGTGGCGTCACACTGCTCACAGCAACCTCCAGCTCTTGGGCTTAAGCGATTCTCTTGCCTCAGCCTCCCTAGTAGCTGGGACTATAGGCG